>JAGDQP010005455.1:0-13543 GCA_022664845.1 Lepisma saccharinum | reverse complement strand
ACTTGATCGCAATTATAGCTCTACATGCAGCGTTGCCACACTTTGTACAATTGTACCAAATGCAGCCCTATCTGTCATTCATCTTCCCGTTGGCACAACGCTGGAATTTTCAGCCCCTTTTGTAAATAAGTTGGTACGATTCCACTCAATTCAACACCATTGAATTTTGTTACCGTATGAGATGCAACTCTTCGCGAATGGTACCACCAACCTCATTTATTCGCTCCAACAATTTTCCTGTGTCTCAGGTTTGCCCTAACTGTACACTCTCCTCTTGAACATACCCCAGAGAAAAAACATCCAAAGCTGACGCCGCGCAGCTCCCTTCGAAAGCACCGTGCCCCCTTAATACAACCTAGCTTTAAGTAGCTCTCAAGCAATTATTAATAATAAATATGAACATATAAAAAATATATTTTGAAAGAAAAAAGAAGAAAATCTTGTTCCTCCTGGATTCGAACTCGGATTTTCTATTTAGTAAGCCAACGTCTTACCAATGCACCATGGCAAACTGTGGTTTCGTCGTTGTATTTACAGTGAAATGAGACAATTCACTTCTAATAGCCATAGTGTAGCCAATCTACGACAACTTTCGCCAAATACCTTAAATTTGCGCTAGCTCCGGAATAGCGTTTCCGACGAAAGTCGAAGATAAACGTCTTTCTTGCTTTAAGGTCAGGAACAGGTATTCGAAGTTTGTCGGTTTATTCCCGGAACACCCTGTATATGGCCATAGTATAGTTTTGGTTTATTGGGCACCTTAAAATAGAGGCGCGTTTGGTTTCCCTACAATACATGCCAAAGATGTTAACTGTTTCCTCTTTTCATTTACGGTCTCTGTTATATTTCCTGAGTTCGACATAAGTTTCATCTACTTCCACGGTTGTTTCGAGTCATCCTATTTGGATGTTTTCGGTTTGCGAGTAGATTCGCATAATTATCAACAGCAACAACTGTTCTTTTTTTTTTTTTTTTTTGCGAGACCCAAACCTTCGCATAAGAACAACACAGCATACTCCGTTACAAAACATAGTAAAATGAACAATAAGTGAATGTCTTTTATTTTCGTGTTATGGAGCCTTGTATTAAACTGGCGTAGAAAAAAATGAATTCAGACCACTTTGTTTGAATTTGGTACTATTTTTCAGCCCACTTAAAAGCTAGGCCTGTGGCAACTCTATCTACAGGTATACGACAAAACAAACAGCAGCCACCACTGGGACAGACTTGGGGCACGGTGTTACCTGTGGATGCTGCTTATCAGTGGTATCAAGCTTTATTGCACGAACCAAACTGAAGCGCCCTAATACAGTTATTTATTGAGGAGAAGTGAAAGTGAGCCGCACAGCGAGATCTTAAAAGCCAATTCGTCACAGCGACAAGTCAAGGTAGTTATTTTCAGTAGAAGCTCACACAATGCATTAAATCATATTACTTCAATCTTCCTGGGAAACCTGGAAGCCTCTTCTTTCACACCAGCTCATTGGCATCAAGTAATTGACTCCGAATTTAAATAATCGAACTTAGATGATCAACTAATAGCGTCACTATGAAAACAAAATTCGTTATTTCTCATGGTTCAGTCGGTGACTCTGTTTGTCTCCGTTTCGACCTGATTTAGTGCTCCGCATTGGAGAGCGACCACGCTGATACATTCTCCGTCTTAGAAATTAAAAAGACAATTGAACTTAAACATTTTTCGGTAGTGAATTAGAAAGCCTCAAAAGTTAGTTAGTGTGAACTAGTGAAATAAGCCGAATGATATTCCATGTGAAAAGAACTTAGCACAAATTAACAGGAAACATTTAGCAGAAGTTCGGTGATTTTTGTGACAACGATGATTTGCGCGTACTCTTTTAATTCCACCTAAGTTTGCACATCGAAGCTGTGACTAAGAACTTTCTGCGTTGTGCATCTATTGCCTGCTCCCCAAACGGACGCTGGTGAGTTATGCTTTCCGCATTTACTTATGGTGTTTTGTTGTGAGATGCAATTGAGTTTAATGTTTGGATTGATAAGTATGTAAATGTGTTTATTTAGCTTGATGTACCGGTTGATTCGATTGTTAGAAAGACAACGCTTGCCTGCAAGACCCGCCAACACAGAAAATGTACAGGATCAGTGAATTTTCCTTCCCAATTAATCCAATTTGCAAGGTATTTCATAAAGGAGCGAAGCTCCCATTTTGTATATATTTACTTGTCTTGGGTTTACCTAATTCTATCTCTATCACATTGAATTATTTATCAACATCCCCTTTGCTACGAACGTCCCCATAAGTTATACTCTCCAAATTAGTCATCTTTTATAAAATCGTAGTTGACTAACGGGCTACAAAACGTAAGAAGATAACAGCACGAACCACAGTCCCAACGTCCACGCTATTCGAGTACATATAGACAACATGTATTCATTATCTGAAAGTAATTACATAGATATGAAATTGACTTGACATTTCCTCAAAGACAGAAAATCGATTCCTAGCATCACGTCTTATAGGCTGCCCAATTCTGTTTTATTTTCTATTGTGACTCTTGAATGAATTCAGATATAGTCCAGTCAATGAACGCTCAAAAGGGGGGTGTAGAGGACATGTTCGGGAACAGAATTTTTTACTTCAGGGCTGTGTTTGGAGTAGTTAGGAGGTCAACATACTAAAAGTCCCCGGACCTATGAGGTGAGCGGGGGGCAGGAGGGGCGGGGCAAGGTCACTTTTTTCGGTTTCTCGCTTATATCTCGAGAACGGTGTGTCGTAGCGAAAAAGTATTTATATTCAAAATGAAAGCTGAGTAAATTTCCTACAAGATTGGTTCTATTTGTTTGTTTCCTATTCCTAATAGTTTTCGAGATATTCGCTTGCGAAAATTGCAAATTTTCAAAAAAAAAAAAAGTTTTTTGCCTCATTTTTATAGTACACAAACTTTGCCTTTTAGCACCTCATCCCTTAACTTCAGCCAAGTCCTCAGGGAGAAAAGTAGTAGAACACTAAATTTTCTTTAAAATGAGTTATTATCTAATATATTAGCTTCAACTTGTTCAAAGTTATAGCAATTTGAAATTCCACTTATTATATATCTAATCACATTAAGGCACGTACAAGACATGTAATGGCAAACATTACTCGACTACAGTACTGTTAATTTTGAGTATCGTAATAAAAAAGTGAAAAACGACAAACAAAATGGAAAACTAGCTATATTCAAAATTAAAGCTGACGAAATTTCTTGCAAGATTGGTTCTATTTTCTTTCTTTTTTTTCTGTTTACAAGATTTTGGTCCTTTTCTGTTTGAGGTGGGAAAAAGAATCTATTTCTTTGTAGAGAGAAAATTGAATGAAAAGCGCATTTTTTATTTAGCCTTATTAACCGAGTACAAAGAACAGCCGCTTTCATTGTTGGTAGCAAGAAATTGCCCGAAAAGAAAAACAAAGTATTTTTGGAAGGGTGGACAAGGGGAGAGGGAAGTTTCCTTTAAAGACCCGTTCTATTCATGCATTACTCGAGTCCAGTTTGTTGTTAACGCGTGTCGTGTGACGTTGTGTAAAGAATCTTTTTGACTATAATAGTGTTTTTATATTTCTTGAGAGTGATTCACTTTCGCAATGACTAATAAGTGTTTTGTGTGTGATGTAGACATCGATGAATCAGCTGATGACGTTTCAAGAGTGTCAGAAAATGGAATTCTTTCGCTTATAAGAGCAAGTAAGGAAAAGAGGGCACAACAATAGCTCGAAGATAGAAGGCTTGAAATCCCTCCTAGTTCACACCTCATGTCATAAAAATTACACAAGGACCCAAAATATTATGGCTGATTTGAAGAGACATGGTGCATCAACATCAACACAACCAACTGAAACAGTGAGTTTGAGATCTTCAGTACCAGATTTCAATTTAAAAAATAATTATTTTCTCTGTGCTGACCCTGTTGAGAATGAGGTAAGGAAATCCTGTGAAAAAAGGAGATTGGTATATCAGGTTCGAACATTTACTGTACAAAAATCATGTATGGAGGCTGGTCTAGCGAGGAAAGATAAGTGGGGGGAAAAAGTAGTTGGTCGCCTATCCTCAATGAATGATCTAATCGCTGAAGAAGCTGTATACCACAATGACTGTCGTGTAAAATTTGTGAAGCCTTTGTACAAACAACTAAAAGAAAGAGAAACTGATGATTATATTGCCAAGGGAATGGGAGAAATATATGCGTACATGGAAGGGAACAGTGACTGCCAGTTTTCAATGGGCGAATTGATGGTAGCAGTAACAGGGAAAAAACTCGACGCGAGAACTGTAAAAGCAAAACTTAAAAAAAAAAAATATAAAAATATGAAAATCGCTTAATAGTAAAACCAAGATGCAACCGATTCAACGTTCTAGTCATGTGTTTTAGAGACTCTGGGTACAAGCTTTTGAATGATGCTTGGTACGAGAACAAGGAAACAAATTCAATCGACGAGCGACTTAGGATCGTAAGAAAAGCAGCAGAAATAATAAGGCAAGATATCCAGAGTCAAATGTACGATACTCACGTCTACTCACCTGGTGATAACTTCTTTAAGGACGCGAATTCTGTAACTCCATCGCTTCTAACGTTCCTAGAGGAGAGTTGAAGAAAACTAAAAAAGTCGAGGAAATGAAGAGGAAATGCGTCGCTATTGCACACGCCATCACCTCTGTAGTGCGACAACGAACCTTCTTGTCCTCAATATTGAATTAGCCTCTCACTCCTACTTTACAGAAGATATGCCTCTAAAAACTTAGTTAACCTTCTTTCAAGTTTAGGATTCTGTTCATCTTACTGCGAAGCCCAAACTTTAGAAATGTCAGCTGTGGTTCATGCTCAACCAGCATTCAAAACAGGATCATTCAATCAATTTGTCTTCGACAAGGCTGACTTCAATGTATGTACCATTGATGGACTGAACACTTTCCACGGCATGGGTGGAATCAGATGCATTACCCCTTCCAGTTCAGTAGAAAGAGGTTCAGGTATACCAAGATGCCCACGTCAATTGAGATCGGAAAACTTGAAATTGTTCCACTAGAAGCATTCCAAGGTAAGGGAGGTGGTCTATAAAATGTCACTGTGGAAAACGTAGAAGTACCACAGGAATCGGCACATCCTCAACCACATGACATCCTATGGCTGCTTGCTAAAAAGCAACATATTGAAGTGCCAGAATGGAAGGGGTACATGCACTCCGTTACAAGAGGAAGTTACAGCGAAAAGACTAGAACTGTCACACTTCCTTTCATAATTGCTCCTCCTTCTGATTACGATACAGTGTACACCGCAATACAATATACAGGCGAGTTGTGTGAAAAAATCAGTCAGGAATGTTTGATCATCACGTTCGACCAACCATTATATTGGAAAGCCAGAGAAATAGTTGCAGATGCTCCAGCTGACTCTGACCTATCGAAGTGCATTGTACGTCTCGGTGGATTTCATCTCCTCATGTCGTTTTTGGGATGTATTGGCTACCAAATGTCCGGAAGTGGTATAAAAGAACTTTTGAGCACTGTCTATGCTCCAGCATCAGTTGAGAAGATGCTTCAAATCCATGCTTTTGCCAGGGCAGTCAGAGGTCATTTGATCACACAAACTGCCTTGTCCAACATCATATTTGACCATATCCAAATCACAGAGGAAGAGCAGACATGTGTCAAAGAATTGATGTCCGATTTCCTAAATGAGACTCCCTCATTGAGCTCAATGAACGAAAACCCACACCTGAAATCACTGACAAACAAATTTGGAGAAGCACTAGAACAGCTCAGTGGGAATGGACGAACTGCAAAGCTATGGATCCAATACTTCAAAATGGTAAATTTGATGAAAGAGTACATTCATGCTGAGAGGTCAGGTGATTGGGATGCCCACCTAACTTGTGCACAGAGAATGATACCTTACTTTCACGCATCTGGCCACTTTCCCTACGCGAAATCCTGCCACTTGTATGTGCAGGATATGATGAATCTTCCATCAAAAATGACGCCAGAAGACTACCACAACTTCGTCAACGGTGGGTATTTCACGATGCGGTGATCTGATCGCTTTTGGTCAGGTGTTTGGTCAGATATGACTATCGAGACTACTCTGAAGCGAAGCTTCAAAACCCGTGGTGGCCTAACACGTGGACGGGGCATTACAGATAGTGTAATAAGCAAATGGGCCATGGGGATGTGTGCAACTAATGACATTTGCACATTGCTAGAAGGGTTCTGTGGTGTTCTCTTCACCTCAAGTGAATAGCACGAGGATTTTGGAGAAGCCCGCAAAACTAAAGATGCGACTGATATTGCTAAACTCACAGAGTGGTTTGAAGATCATCCTCCTTTCCCTGAAACGAGTGATATCATGTCGATAGCTACCGGATTGGTGGGAGATGCTACAGTCAACTGCTACGATGTTGTTACAGTTGGTAAGCAAGCGATGGTTAAAATGGTAGGATTACCATTTTCAGATATCAGGCTATCACGCAAAGATAGAACACTCCCTCTTTCCTCTGTGAATTCATCCATAAAGATCAACGATGAAAAGGTTAGAGTAGATCATTTCCTGGTTTTTCAAAGGATTTCCATAATGAAAAAAAAACGGACGAGGACTTGAAGAACTTTTTGGAATATGAATTGGCACCATTCCCGTTGCCTTATTCAATGAAGGTGGAATGAGAAAAAAATCAGTCCTATACACACTGTTTGATCCAATCAACAAAAACATATATCTGCCAAACTTTCACGTAATTGTTGATGGATGATTTCTGATGCACAAAGTGATTTGGCAAAGAGGGTCTTCAATTTCCACCATTTGTGAGGGAAATATGTGGAATTTGTCAAGAACCACTATCCTGGGAAGAGCTGCACTGTGGTGTTCGATGGGTACGCAAACTTAGCAAACAGCACAAAGACAGCTGAACAGGGACGACGCTATCGAATGAAGAAGTCCGTCGACATCAATTTCAATTTGAGCACTGAAATAACAGTGAAGCAAGACCAATTCCTCTCTAATGAGCACAACAAAATGAAACTGATTGACCTGCTGAGATCAAAACTCCACGACAATAAGATTGAGACTCTTCAAGCATCAGACGATGCTGATTTGTTGATTGTTACAACAGCCATTGACAAATCAGAAACACCAGTGTTGCTGTCATTGGCGAAGACGTTGACCTGGCAATTCTCCTAATGGCAAAAACTCCAGCTAACCTAGATATTTTGTTTGTGAAACCTGGCCGAGGGAAAGTGAAAACCAACATATATTCCACTCAACAGATGCAGCAGTTAGGACTAAAGGACATTTTGTTCCTGCATGCCTTTACAGACTGCGATACAACGTCTGCGGCATTTCGGAAAAGTAAAGTTGGTTTCATCAAACTTTACCAGAAACACCCAGGCATTCGCAACGCAGCTGAAGTCTTCTCGAACCCTTCGTCATCACAAGCTGAAATTGAGGAAGCTGGTCGCAAATGTATCTTGAGATGGTGTGGAGCTCCAAGAACGGAGAGATCCCTTAATCTCTACCGTTACCAGTCGTTTGTCAAGTCGGTAGGAAACATCAAACCTGACATCTCTTCTCTCCCACCAACTGAGGGGGCAGCTAAGGAGCATTCCTTCAGAACGTATCACCAGGTCCAGCACTGGTTAGGAAACGAGCTACCACCTGAACTGTATGGTTGGGAGCGCAAGACAGAAAACCAGCTCACCCCTGTGCAGACTAGAGACCTCTTAGCACCAGAGAAACTTTTGAAGAGGATTTTCTGCCGGTGCACCGGCAAATGTGGATGCAGAAGAGCCTCAAGGAACTGTTCTCTTTTATGTCAATACTGTCTGCGAAATTGTTCCAATGGCATCCCCGTGATGGACAATGAGGAAGACGACGCTGAAGAGATAGAATCCCTACCCATCCCTGAAGAGACAGAATCCCTGGAAGATGTGGAAACTGAGGTGGAAGAAAATATAGATGAAGATAAGCAATATGAGCCACCTCCTGAGCAAATTGCAGGACCCTCCCGTCCCAAGAGAACCAAAACAACAAAATTTTCGTATGATAGTTTTTTTTTCGAAACCACCGAGTTTCTCTTGGTAAAATAAAACGTGTTTGTTTGTAACTTTTTTTTTCATATTTTGCTACGGCTATCTCTTTGAGTGTTTCACAGCCTCGGTCTTGCACCGTGAGACTTTTTTGTTCCCCGTGTTGAGAAGACACTGCCAGAGCATCAGTTTCTACCCCTTGAAAATGTGTGAATTGCTGAAAAACAGGAGCAGTACTTAAAACCCAGTGACACCAGTGCTTCCGAAGATAGGAAGATAAGAGGTTATGTGGAATGTCTCGGAGAATACTTTGAAAAGTTTTAACAGTTGAAATAAAGGTATGTATACCCACAATTGCATGTCTAAAAACTTTTTAGTGACCATTGTACTTATCATTAATTGTAATAAGTGGAATTTCAAATTGCTATAACTTTGAACAAGTTGAAGCTAATATATTAGATAATAACTCATTTTAAAGAAAATTTAGTGTTCTACTAATTTTCTCCCTGAGGACTTGGCTGAAGTTAAGGGATGAGGTGCTAAAAGGCAAAGTTTGTGTACTATAAAAGTGAGGCAATAAAGCTTTTTTTTTTAATTTGTAGTTTTCGCAAGCGAATATCTCGAAAACTATTAGGAATAGGGAACAAACGAATAGAACCGATCTTGTAGGAAATTTTCTCATCTTTCTTTTTGAACATAAATACTTTTTCGCTACGACACACCGTTCTCGAGATATAAGCGAAAAAACGAAAAAAGTGACCTTCCCCCACCCCTCCTGCCCCCCGCTCACCTCGTAAGTCCGGGGACTTTTAGTATGTTGACCTCCTAACTACTCTAAACACAGCCCTGAAGTCAAAAATTCTGTTCCCGAAAATGTCCTATATACCCTCTTCATTGACTGGGCTAATAATGCCTTCCGGACATCGAATTTCGTTACATGGCAAAACCTCTACGAAGTTCTTTTTCGTGGATGGCATTTTCTTAAAGTCTATTTCTGGGCGTCTGATATGATGTGCAATTCTGATATGCATGTCCAATGGGCGTCTTGTGCTGTCAGCCATTAATGCTGAATAAACAACAACCCTCATACTTTTCAAATGACCTCTAGTATGCACAGTAACATAAATAGTAAAGGTGCAGATCTTATTATGTATATATATATATATGATGAAACAGCTAGTTGGGTACAGCATACAACCATTTTTAGTTATGCTAATTATGGGGAAATGACAGAAAAATGGTATTTTGAAGTCAACTAATGTCACATAGCGACGATCTATAAAGTAGAACTATTTTCTTTGAATCCAGGCATTGTGAAAATGTAGAGTTAACCGTCATAATTTGGGCACTATGCAAGGTAGTAGAATAATGCATTGATAAGGGATAATAAAGCATCAGATATATCAAAAACCGTAGCCAACAGGATGGAATTTCGGTAGTGCCGCATGGAACTACCAACGACTTCAGATCAGCACTATATTAAAATGGAACTTCAACATTTTGCAATAGGTGCACAAGGTATTTCCAAAAATATTCGGAAGTAAAGGTTCTTCGAAATGTGTATCAGTAGGATGACTTTGTACTAACTTCGAATAATTCGTTATTCAGGGAAAATATAGTGCATTAAGCCTTTCTTACTCGTTTTATACTCACGGGCACAAGCTATAGAGAATGGGTAAAGGACCGGCAAGATGACAGTAAGATAACGGTTTACTTTACGTTCAACAGACGCCAATACTTTACTGATTCTAGATATTTTGGAAAGTTAATACGAAGTTTAATATAAATTTTGAGCTGTCAAATCTACAAAATAAGTAACTAAAACTGTTAATTTGCCAAGTACCGTAACAATGGTTAGCGGCAGCTGAAAAACACTGGTTTAAGATATTTATGACATTATTGGATTTCACTCTTCGTTTACAGACATTCCAGTTTTTATAGCTTACTTTTGTTTCATTTTTTCTAGATTGGGTTAATGGACGGTTTCGAAATACCTTTAGAACAGAGTTTTAGTTCTTACCATTCTTCAACAATATATACAGTATCAAAAGAATTTAATGGTATAGCTATGATAGATGAAGAAATTGCAGACGACGAAGTGAAAACCCTTCCTGCGGCCTCCAGAGGATGCAGGTTTCCGGATGAAAATGAAGGACTGTGGGCGTTTCCTTTCTACAGTCTGTCTGCGTGTATTGCCCAATGCAAAGTAGAACAGAAAATGAAATTGTGTAACTGCACTGA
This sequence comes from Lepisma saccharinum, assembly GCA_022664845.1. Taxonomy (NCBI): domain Eukaryota; kingdom Metazoa; phylum Arthropoda; class Insecta; order Zygentoma; family Lepismatidae; genus Lepisma; species Lepisma saccharinum. The sequence goes on along the minus strand of JAGDQP010005455.1, from coordinate 3,272 downwards.
TAGATTCATTGGACAAAATACAGGTATTTGGAATTTACTGTATTGCTTATTTGTAGAACGTTTTCAATATTTTTATATCAACGTTTGAAGATTTCAAATGATTTTCTTTCCTAGCCGCAGCTAAGGTCCGTGCAGTGGAAAGGAAAAGGGATTCTAGAGGATTTGCTGGTGGGCAGTGTGATTCATTTTATTTTTTATTGTATTTCTTCATCTGGACACTATGAGTTTGCCTCATAATCATAAATTATGGTGAAGTTTAGTGATATAATGTCGAGGATGAAGTGCATTTTACATCACAACACGAGGGTTTTGTTAGTAGAATGAATGCTGGGTTATCTTATATTCAAGAGCAACTCACAGAGGTACGTGATGAGGGACAGTATGAACCCTATTAGTGGATTAATATCTTTGTACAAGATATGACGCTGCTACAAATGGTGGGGTGTTTGGAATATGGTAATTGGTAAGGATGTCATGGTCGCGATGGTCCGGAGAAATGGTAGAGGGGAAAAAGAAGGGAACGGGGTGTATGTGTCAGGATGCTGTTCGTAGTGCGTGTCGTTCAAGTGCTTTTAGTTTATTATAGAAAAATCAGGCTACCGAGATCTAGCCAGTGAAGCCATAGGTGAGTACGGAGCGCAGGAAAACTTTATAGGTGTTTACAACTATTTATGGCTGTAAGCTCCAAGTTGTACCTGTGAGGCGTTTTAGAAGATTTAGTCTATTTTATGCTTTGGATGCGATTGTATTACGGTGTTAACGACATGACACAGGGTGTCCGGCGTTCGGGAAGAACGGAAAATCGGGAAGTTTACGGGAAATCGGCTGTCGGGAAAATGTGGTAATTTTAGGGGAATATTGTAATAACATCGGGAAGAATCCAAAATTGAAAACTCTACGTTTAGTTCTACTTTCGAGTGTCGCGTATTTGTACAGTATTCATTTTTCTTGTAAATTGCATGTTTTTTGCCACTCAATTATAATTCCAGAATGAAAACCAGAATATTTTCTGTGATAGAAAAGCAAGAATCGTCTCTTTTTAATTTAAGTAGTTTGTTAAACTTCCGTTAGATGTCACTAGCTTGCTTGATGCAGACTAATGCGTAACATAGATACTTATTTTCCTCCTTGAAATGGCTACCGGTATTATGTATGTCCATGACTCAGCCACCTTTCCTGAAGTCGGAACTATTAATGGTATAATAATCTGCAGATTGCTTCAGAACATAGAAGTTCTACAAAGAGTGATTTACCTTTTACCTCACGTAGAGAAGTACGTCAACGAAGTGAAAGGAACATTCAAAGAACAAAAATTTCTCTGTTTTGGAAAATGGACTAAAAACAAATTGTTGGTAGCTGAGTTGGCTTTTCGTTTCCCTAGCTGAAGAACCTTGCTAAGAGAATTTCAGACGAATGATCCACCAGCATCTTTTCTTTATAATGTGCTGTTTACATTTTAAAGAACATACTTCAACGCATCATGAAGGAAGATGTGTTGGAGAAGACATCACTTCTCAAAATTGCTCTTGATAAGGACGAAAATCTGCTTCGTGCCAAAGAAGTAGATATTGGCTTTGGTACAAGATATGTATTAAGAATTGGTAGCAAGTTATCTGACAATGACATTATTCAATCTAGAATTCCATGCAAATGGTGCTTAAAAGTGTTTGCAACCAAGATTATGTAGATCCCCCCCGCTCCTCTGAAATACGAGTTGACAAAAGCTCTGATCTACATTATATCAGATCCTCTAGTAATGGTGGTGAAAAAGACCTAAGTTCTTGCTTGGACATCCTTGTTAAAAACAATCAAATGCGAGGTTATGTTACTGAAGGAACCACACAAAAATGCAAAGCACCGTGTTCGAAGCCTGAAGTTAAAGAAGCCAAAAAATCATTTTCTAGGAAATAATATACTCTAGCCATATTCTGGATGGATATAATCAACAATAGAACTGATTTTGAGGATCTTTCAAATTTTGTTAAAATGATGTTGATACTTTCATATGGAAATGGCCGTCTTGAGCGTGGATTCTCTATTAATAAAGAATGTTTGATTTCGAACCAAAAGGAACGCTCTTTGATAGCTCTATGTCATATTTTGAGGCAATGAACTGTGTAGGTGATGTGGGAAAAATAAATATAAGAAAGGGAATGATTTATGCATTCAATAATTCGCTTGCGCGCTACGAAGAGGCCCTGGAAAAGCAGCGTATCTTGGACCAATAAAAGCAAGAAATTTTGGACGAGAAGAAGAAGCATGCTCAAGCAATCAAAAAATTATAATTAAAAAGAGAAAGCTGTTGGAAGAAACGACCCGGGAAGTCGCATTAATGCAAGAACAAGTGGAGGATTTGAGAAACAAAAGTAGGGTAGAGTGAATAACAAATTTAGAATTGCAGAACTGGTCTTTCCGAGAATTGTGGTCAGTATACAGATTATAATTTTTTGCATAAGATGTTTAAACTTGTAATAGTATGCCATATTATCTAGATTGTCAAGTAAGTGTGTAAATTTAACTAAAGGTAGAAACATTATTGAAATTATTTCCTCAAATAGATTATAATAAACATGCGATAGTGAGTGTAGACGAAAGTAGATAAGCTAGTTTGCTTTACAAATAGAAATTTTGTGAATAAAATTAAATAGAAATAAAACCTTAAACAAAATGAAAGCAAGTTCCTCAAGAGAGAATTGTGGTCAGTTTACACACGATATTTTTTAGTTTCAGATAGCTAGGTTTTTAAACTTCTAATAGTATGTCATATTATCTAGCTTGTCAAGACAGTCACTCACTTGCTAGTAAATTGAGAAAGCAGTCGTGTTTTCGTTCAATTTTTACTATATGTTATCAATGTGCGTTTTAGTAACTGCAATATCAAATACAATGTGGACTAGGAGTAGTTTTGTTTCGTGCAGCAAGTAACTTCTTAAAAAAGCATTATTGATTTGGGAGAAATTTGGAAAAAGCACCGAGAAAACCGAGAAATTCAAAAAATCATTATCCCCGGCCCTGTGTAAACTGATGATCAAATATGATGCCAAGGTAAGTGACAGTTTTGGACGGTAATATTGGTGTATTATTGACATTGATTGATAGACGATTTGGTTTTGGGTGAACGTGGTTACGAGGATTGGTGGAATGAATACGATGACTTGAGTCTTATTTTATTTATTTATTTAGTGACACCACAACAGACAATGGCCTAATTATAGTGTTGAGCTTTACAAAGTAGTTGTACAGAGTTTATTGACAATGGCATCTGTAAATTC
>JAGDQP010005454.1:3587-78187 GCA_022664845.1 Lepisma saccharinum | reverse complement strand
GGACAGGATTGTCTTTCGACCACTGTTGTGCTTTGCAGACGTTGTTTGCCCATGCATTGTGTATGCCCTCGTGACATTGGACACAGTGCCTGTCGATACCCCCACAATGGTCGCCACTGTTGTCACTGAAGCTTCAACCAGACGGGCACCAACGATCATGCCTCTTTGGAAATCTGTCAGGTCGCCCATTTTACCGCACCACTTGCACACCACGACACTCACAGGTAAACTGGGTACTGCTGACGGAAGAGTAAGGTCCACATGACACATTGAAAACAAAACACGATCGGCAACCGCAACACGTGGTGTACAGTGGCGGGCCACACTTTCGTGTCCTGTATGACATGTTTTTAGATTTTTTTGTCCAACCCCTGTATATATATATATATATATATATATATATTTCTAGGTAGGCCTAAGTTAGACTTGTCAGATAAAAATAGCCAGCGAAGGTCTCGGGTTCGATATTTTATTTTTTTTCATTGAACTGAATTCAATTTTTATGTATGGCCTTTAGGCATCTAAGGTTCAGGCCGGGATAGGGGAGGGGAAAGGATTAGGGAAGGTATCAGCCAGGGCCTATGTTGAAGGTGTCATCCCGGCATTTGCCTGGTAACAGGAAAAAAAACTGGAAAAACCTCAGTCAGGATGGGATCGACCCACGACATCCCGAATGCTACGCCAGCGCTCTACCACTGAGCTACTCCCGGGTTCTAATACCGGCTGGGGCATGGATGTGAATTTTAACTAGCATCATCGTGACGGGCTGAAGAAGTTACTAAATATAGCCCATAAAAATAAATTAAAAAGTTTTCGGAAACAAATGGAAGCTTTTTTCTGGGATAAATTGTTAAAACAATGTTATAAAAATAAAGTATCTCTCCACCCCCTCTCTTGATTCGCCACTGGCAACAGGGAAACAAATGACAGAAGACAGGATAAAATATCAAAGTTATGGATATAAATGGTATTTCCAAATATTTAGAATTTAATCAATGAACACGGATAGAAGAAACTACAAACTAACTAACTCTATGGCTTATGGAACTCGCAAGTTCATCGACGCAGTAACAATCGTTCGCCATTGGATTCTATCCTGGGCAGTATCAAGCCAGTTTTCATCACGAACACCTACTTCTCGAAGATCTATTCTAATATTGTCCTCCCAACGACGTCTCGGTCTTCCCAATGGTCTCCTTCCATCCGGCCTTCCAACGAGGATAGAATTTAATCTTCGTTTTTCCCCCATCCGAGTTACATGGCCTGCCCACTTTAGTAGTCGCAATTTCATTATTTTTACATCTGGTGAATCGTACAGTCCGTGAGTTCTCCATTATGCAGTGCAGTCTCCGCCACTCTCCAGTCATCTCGTCCCGTATATCTTTCTCAAAACCTTATTTTCAAACACACGTAATTTATGTTCATCTGCTAGGGTCGTACTACAACTTTCGGAATCGTAAAGTATTAGAAACTATAACGAAACTATAAATCAATATATTAAAAGAGCACAAATCGTCTGTAAGACTCAAACAGTAAGATTCTAGCAGGGATTCCGCTAGGATTTTCAGTTTGAGGGTATAAAGTAAAAATTGGGAGGCTCTGAGTGGAATTTTGCACTGTTTCTATGTCGCTTTTTGACTGCACAAATTTTAATGCTGGGAGAGGGGTGTCGAGAATTTTTGGGGACCACCCCAAAGGGGGAATCTAGCGGAATCACTGCATACTAGTGAGCGGCACTTCAGGTAACGCTCCACATTCTCGACCCACAGCACGAAGTGAGGTGAGTTTGTCAGTCCCATGCTTGACCGCCTTTATCTCCCAAAAGTGACCAGAATAGCAATACACACTAGTTTTAGGTTTAATAAGAGCCTGAATGTACCTCAAGAGCGTCAGGAACGCTTAAAAAAAAAAAAAGTCTCCAGCGTCCTTTTCGGATTTGAACTGGGCCGCGCGATTCGTAGTTTGAAGCGTTTACCGCCTCAGCGACGGCGACTCCATACTCCATGTACGCCCATTACATTAATAGAAATAATAAAAGTTTATCCGAAACGATTTTCGAAAAATAATACTGTAATTTTACGTCAGTTCAAAATAAGGTATACAAGTGAGCGCGTCTAATAAATTCTCTGTAGTATAAATGTCCACTATTGTACTGTATTTGATCTCAATTTATTGAAATAAATTTTGTCTTCTCTAAAATAAACAATTTTGTTACTGTATTTCTGTATTTACAGGCGCTTATAATATGAAAATATCGTACATCTAGTTTATCGGGAATTTCGTTTATCTTGAACGGGTCCGGTCCCATCAATCCCGGATAAACGAGGCTTTCGCGTACCTTCAGAACTTTTTCAAAATAAACTACATACGAAAATAAATTTTTAAAAAGACTGGTGAGGTATTTTCGTAATTATTTCTCAGGCCTGAAGAAGCCTTTGTGTATAAATATGTTAAACTGTTTTACCACAAACAAAATATACACAAATAACCTGAGTATTTTTTTTTAATACAAGTTCCTCATGTTACCACAACAATTAGATAATATCTCCAGGCATAAACACAGGATTGCCACGTCGACTCTAGAACAAGACCAAGTACACTGGGTTTTATCTTTTTTCTTGAGAAATTGTGCAAAGTAGTTCTTGTATATTAACTTGGTGGTGTGATTTTTACAAGAAACTTGAATAACGGTCTGGCATTGATAGAAATGTTATGTCACGTCACGCAACTGGGCGCTTGGGGTCATTATGTGTACAACAAGAAAACTTGGTTTGGAATTCTTTTTCTCTCCTTTACTTGATTGTAGAATATCAGCACGAATAAGTTTGGTGTGCCAATTTGTCGTACCAGGACTATAGCATCGCCAACTTCTGCTGCCAAAAGATAAGATGATTTAAATTAAAATTAAATTTACAAGGCGGTTTCTTAAATGCTTGCGAAGATGTTAAGAACTACGAGTTAAAATGAACGAGACATTGTCCTGGTTCTCTCATGTAAAAATGTAGGGGAAAGCTACTTGTAAACGCCGGCCAGTGTTTTGGCGAAAATTGTATACCTTTAAGTTCATGGCTCTGATTCGGATTCTAATTATAGAAACGTCATGAATTAAACCTCGTTGGAAAGCTTACGGAACACAGATTCTAACAAGGTAATTTTTGTACCAGTCCCTCTCTATTTGTAGAAGAAAAAACTAGAAAATATAGAATTTTCTGAAATTCGTGTCACGCTGGCAACATTGCAAATTATCGTACGTGTATAAAGCGATACTCGCGTCTACGGAGAGCCCACATGGAAATAAAGCCTCTGCGCAAATCGCGTGTGCAATAAAAAAAACCGTACCTGACTTACCTAACCTCCACGTACCCTTGGTCACTATTTTTATTAAATTCCCTAATGCGTATTTACATAATAAAGAAAAAAAAGTTATTATCTTTTTTTATAAAAAATGGAAAAGTAGCCACGCCAGGATTCAATCCCGGGATGTCCGGATCGACTTCCCAATACGTTAACTATCATACCAAGCTAGGAATTTCGGAACAAGCGCTTGTCGGTGTTACTTATAGTTCAAGGAGCTCTGCGCCTGCGCGAGAGTGGGTCATGCCTTGTTTCCATGTGCTTCCCTTAGGCGCTAGTAAAGCGACTCTAGCGTGAAAGCTAGATATTGGTGACAATAAAAAACAACAACATGGAAGCCATTGGTGCTATAGAAAGTGAGATAATATTTTAGAACCATATACCTCCGAAGTACAGTCTGTAGTCTATATTAGAAATAGAAGGGCTATCGTAGACCCTACTTCACCCTCCCCCTATTTCCCTGAGAAAGCATCATGTTCACATACAGCGTATCACCAGTTGGTTTATTTCTTATAAAACCTATATATTTTTGTGCTTGTAATATTATACACCTCTTGTGGGGAGAGTTGGCCTCCGAAATGCGAGCGGCGCAAAGAGGTAAAATCTTCAACTTTGCCCTTCCCCCTTTCTTCCGTGGGATCCCCGACATGGATGGAATAAAACGCACATCGTTGGAAAGCTCCATACTTCAGAACACACTGACAACACTAGATATTCTCTAGAGTAATTAGGAGTTGAGCTATTGGGATTTAAAAAGCTGACACGACGTTGTGTCGTTAGGCGTGTAAAGGTTAAATGCATACAGATCTACACATCTAAAAAAAAAGTAAGAAAATTACATGTTCACGCTTAAACTATGTTCATTATTGACTACGGGGGCATTCTTTACAATGATCAGATTGATTGCAGCGACACAGAACTGTTGTATACGATATGTTGTTGTCTGTGCAAAGAAATATATGTATCATTCCATTGAAAACAAGGACAATGCTTCATACTGCCTCAAATTCATAAACCACTCCTCTGTACCTCTAACACTCTTGTAGTACACCCAGAAGCAGATTTCTTTCAGTAATACCGAAACATAAAAGGGTGCCAATAAAGTAAGGCTTTAGCTGCAACTAAGTACTCATGATAAAGCAATGCAGTGAAATACTGAAAAGGATTTATATTAGCAGAAACTGAATCCAGATATTGATATCATGTAAGAAAGGAATAACTAATTTTGTAGCAGATCTTACTTATCCATGTCGAAATCAATCAGATTGACTCACAAGCTAGTGAAACTGTTCACAAGTGTTTCACTACACGTTATCATGTGTATCATAATTTTTACTTCGTTTATACCATTAGCATTTATGTAACTCTATGCATAATTCTAGGCGTATCTAAATTACTAGTATTTTTTTCAACTGGTGTTGTGGAAAATAATGGATATATAGCTTTGTCAGTAAAAATAAATCAACAAAAACTCGCTTTTTCTAATGAATAAATGAGTTTCATTTTGCAGGCATAATGACTGACTCCAGTTTCCACCGTGTCCGTCCGTAGTTCGATCCCAGTGCGGAAAAATGTAGTTCAGGATCCTTTCAGAATCATGCATATACGGGAGAGTAGGATACAACTGGATAGTTTGCTAAAACAGGATACCAATCTGGGTCCAACTGCAGATCGAGACTCGCAGCGTCACGGATGTTGAGTGAAAGAAATTACCACAGTTTTTGTAAAGAAAAGGAAATCTTTCAATATAGGCTCCCAGTAGATGAACAGAACTACAATCCTAAAGACGCTATCATCTTTATGTGATGGAAGGCAAAGTCAAACCGGTTTACCTTGGCAATGGCGGATCATCATTCAAACACTAAACAGACTGAAGTCTGTGGATGTTTCTCACCCGCTATATTATTTGAAAACTCTGTTAAAAGCGGGAAAGCGACTAGTATTCCACGTTAATGGGTGGAACACGGTCAATCTATTTCACGGAGAACCAACCAACCCTCTGTTTATTTCAAAAACCTTACTGAAGAAGTCTGTGTCGAATCATCTTGTAAGGAACACAAGGCGGCGAAACTTAACTTTGTGTGACTGTACATTAGATTAGGATATGTGCAGGAAGTCGCGCTCTTTGAATAGAAGCTCCGGAAATAGAGCTCGATGGATCAGAGGACAAACGCGTTGGCGTTATTTGGTAAAAGACAACGACTGCACGAAGGCGTTGGCCGGGTAAAGATAGCCTGATGCTTTCCCCCTAAGGACGAGGGTACGTAGGAACAGTGCCAAGAAGGGGTTAGGAAGACACAGTCCCAAAGGAAAAGGGAGTGTCACTACACATCACAATCACATACAACTCTAGTTAATTCTGTTTCTTTGATTTTTCCTCCAGGAAGTGAGTGACACATCAAGCTGGAAAAACACAAAACTCTTGACAAATAAAACCATTACTAGAAAATATGTACGTTTATCTAATAGTCCTCCAAAAAGAAGTGTAAAGGGGCTTTACTAAAAGATGGATCTAATACTGCACCAAAATCAAAATAAACTATTTATTTTGGTATAGTACCCTGTACACTTTTTGAGGAATCGTCTTACTAGCGTCTAAGGAAAGCTCAAGGAAACTAGGCGAGGAGTTCCTTGAACTAAATGCAAGGGCTGATATTCATGAAAGCTTGCGTTGCTTGCGATTTCGGTGAATTGCCAATTGAAACACGTGTTTTATTGTGTGTTTTATTTATTATAAGGTAAGTGTAACATGTGTTTCAATTGGCTATTCACCCAAATCACACGCAAAGCAAGCTTCCAAGGAATGGGGCCCTTATACTTACCTTACAATAAAACATGTGTTTCAATTGACTACTCACCCAAATCCCAAGCATTGAAAGCTTCCATGAAAATTAGCCTTAACACTGACAAGCTTTGTTCCAAAATTGCTAGCTTTGTATGGAACTTAACGTATCAGAAAGCTGATTTAGAGGTCCCAGGATCGAATCCTGGCGCGGTTACTTTTACATACTTTTTTAAAAGAAAAATAACGGTTTATTTTTTTTATGTATATACGCATTAGGAAGTTTAATAAAATTAGTAACACACACACACACCAGGATTCGACCCCGGGTTCTCCGAATTAGTTTTCTGACATGGTACCAATAATCCAAATTGTCAATTGGAAATCGGACGGTTCTCAGTCTTATTTACGGTTAAGGCGTAATATTTACTGTTTAAGGAGTAAACGCCTGAGCAAGAATGGTTCCCGCCTTAATACGTTTTTTTTTTTTAGCCAATGCCACTCCGCGCTCAGCCGCCAAGCCCGCTGAATGCGGCCATTGTGTATAAAAGTGAGCACATTTGTCTTTCTGGCGGGGGGGGGGGTCGCTTCTTGACACATACAGGCTTACTTTTAATACGATTTATTCATTTATAAATGAATCAGTTATTTAAGAAACCAGGTTTCCTCACGTTCTGACAGATTTGAGTTCTGCGTGCGGATGCTATTGTTTTAGACAGAAATTGGTCATGTGATATCATAATACGGAGTCTTTGGAGATGTCTCAGATGACTGATTTCTGTCTTAAACGGTAGATCTACTGTTCACAACAGCTCCACAATTGCATCACGATGCTGGATGGGCACCGTTCCAAGCCCTCTTGCTTTGGAAAGGCCGGGAATCGAACCCGGGACCCCACGATCAGAAGTCAGCGACGGTAATAACTAAATAAGCGGGGCGGTCATAGATATATAGGAAACCCTATTTCTTATCGTTCGGGTGTTGATTGAGAAATGGTTGTTTATAGAAAAATTTGAGGTACCTGTCTGCCAATGAAGCTTGTTGTGTGGAATCTTGGAGAAAACTGTCCTACTAATAAATGGGTTCACCGATACAGAGAGGGGAAAATCGTTCTCATAGCCCTGCAAATCCCATCCTGATAATACATCAATTAAGTTCAGCCAGAAATCCCTGGATACGCCGCTGGAGTATAGTTTTGAACGTTAAAAATATTCTTTAAAAAAAAAAATACACGAGCCAACTTGAATGACGACGTGTAGACAGTCGTTTATTTATAACATCCTCTCGGCATGTTTCCTCACTCTAAGACTACAATAGCAGAGAAACCAGAATAAGTCACACGATGTGTACAAATTAAAAAGTATTTTAGAATCATCTCAGAAAGGAAATACGTGGATGATTGAAAAGATAAAAAGACAAACGTATATTAAAATATTCTTTTATTTCAAGCGGCCTTGATCATTTGAAGCGTCGGAAGTGGAACGACCTTATTCACAGCAATGAGCGAAAAGAATGAACGAGATTAGATGAAATACTATCTCTCTGAGAAAGAAAAAGATGGGGCGGGGCATTCATTCTCTTGCATAAATCTTCGAACATGATTCTTGTATGAAGTTCTAAGAAGACCTTGTGAACCAAACAATTGTCTGTCATCTTTGAACATGTATTACTGATAACAGTGATGAAATGTTACGCCTTTCAATTCCTTCCCTGACTCGTCTGAAAGATTATATTAATGAGAATGCAGCTTATATCAAACTTGAGTCAATTTTGAATGCTTATAAATGCATACTGATAGCGATAAAAGTAATTCGTAAAATGAGTTATGTATGACCTACTTAGAGCTTCGTACTACCGAGATAATTCTTTAATTAGCAGCAGAAATACTTGCCGCCTCAGATAAAAGTTCGATTACTCCCCTCCTCAATGGCACATCCAGACAGGGGGCGCACCCCCCCCCCCCCGAGGGAAAATATTTTTAATAGAATTAGTTCAACAATTTATCTCAGAAAAAGGTTCGATTTGTTTCCGAATAATTTTGGGGGACACTGGTGTCATATTCCGTGATAAAACGTGGTAATATCAAGAACATATAATAAATTTATGCTTTAAAAAAATCACTTAGCGGGAAAATGTCCAAAATGTCTCTCGTCCTTTCCACCTGTGGGCCGCTCATGAAAATCATGGATCCACCACTGCTTCTTCCCTGGTAATGATGTATAATACGGAAGGTTGCGTGCTACCAATACTGGGCGTGGAGGAAGCTGGACGTGGGTATACGATTAACAATACCGAAAAGACATTTACAAAGAATAAATTCTAGGGCCTTTAATGGTAAATACCGCGCTCCATTATACGCGGGGTCCTGACTTGAAACCTAGTGAGGGTCCATTGAATGCACCGGTTTAGAGCTCCCTTTAACAAAAACTTTAGGCCCGTCCTTAGAAGCTTTTTTTTTTTTTTTTGGTCGATGATGAGTGCTCTGCCCGGATATGGGTTTATAACCGCAAGGTGAACCGGTAGGAATTTGCCTTGCCTTTCACAGGGTTCAAATCCCGCCTAGGACACTAGAGACTTTTCACGTAGTGCTGACGCTCTGAGGTGCACTCAGCCTCCTATCAAATTGAGTAACAGAGTATCCTTGGTATTCCTGGGCACCTTCGGAAGGAAAAGGCGGTCCCCTTAACCTGGCACCTTCGGAAAATCCTGCCCCCGTAGTACAGTTACTACCATCGCTTACTTGAAATACGCACTGCGGAAGACTCAAGCCCTTGCAGCCAGTCATCCTGACTAAGCTTTTCCTCAATTTCATCGGTCAAATGCCGGGATAATACATAGAACAGAGACTTTGGTAGCTACCTTACCATTCTTTATCCCCAGAGGAGTGCACGCCTAGGAACGTCATACCTCAGACTTGTGATAGACTTACACGTTAGGACGTTTTCGCTTCATAGTTTATCCGCTAATTTATTACCAACATTTTTTAGACACTGTGTAAAGTCTGCACACTGTGTTGAAACCTACTGAGTTTATGAAGAAAATTTCCTTACTCTTAACGACTATCGCCAACTTTTCTGCACGTGTGTGAGCGTGGCATTCTCAAAGCGGACGTTAGGCTACAATGCACACAGTCGAGTCGAGTCGAGGGGTCCGTTGCTTGATAAGGTCGCTACAATACTCTTCTGACATTTGCACAAAGGTCCCTCTGCCTGTTCCACCTAGGAATCCAACGTCCGCTCTTTTGTTGCCAAAGCCGTGAAATGTCAGTTTTTCTTTTTTTTTATCCATCAGAGAATTTTTTGGTTTTAAAAGACTTCGTAACATTAATTATCTCGTTTGTTATGGGTTTCTAAGCGCGTGAAAAGAAATAAAAAAGAGCTGATAAATGTATTTTATGCTGGGGGTATGTTGTTAAATATACGGAACGTTTTGTAAACAGCATCCTAGTTCTATAAAATTAGAAGTGTGTGAAAAGATAATGATTAATAAAAACCAGTTTTGCATTTTGATATTAAAAAGGGCGTACGATAATAAAGTAACGCTTTTATTTTAAAATTACAACACGAAACACTATCAACGATATAACAATACACGGTGTCTCAAAAGTCTCGATGTCACTACAAACACAAATCGGAAATAATGTCATATAGACTCCAGGCATAGAGCATTACGGTCTTTTCCAAATTGTGCTACAAGTCTCAGAGTTTTTGTTTGTATATTCAATACACCTCAATGTGTGTTCCTTTGGTTGGGCTTAGGACGACATCAAGGCAATACTTCACTTCTGCCCATGCATGCTCCAGCATAGCAACAGAAACAGTTTGTTGCGTGTCCATTATCCGTGTTTGAAGGGAAGGAAGATCCTGCAAAGGGGTTTGATATACACAAACTTTGATGTATCCTCCATAGGAAGAAGTTCAACGGAGTGGAATCAGGAGAGCGCGAAGGCCAGACGAACATCGTGGACAACGCGGGGGCGCACCATCATGTTAAAGAAATGAATGGATGTAAATCTACCACCTGTGGGGAGTACGTACTGATCAAGCATGACACAGTGAACTGCACCAGTGATGGTGTCCTCCGTAAGGAAAAATGGACGAATAAATTCTATCGCACATGAAGCTACACTACACCTTTGCGCTATAACCCGTGTTTTGCAGGCGACTGTCTAGTTCCTGTCTAATCTACCACATGTGGGGAGTACGTACTGATCAAGCATGACACAGTGAACTGCACCAGTGATGGTGTCCTCCGTAAGGAAAAATGGACGAATAAATTCTATCGCGCATGAAGCTACACTACACATTTGCGCTATAACCCGTGTATTGCAGGCGACTGTCTAGTTCGGAATATAATGGAGGCCGCCATCTTGGACGCGTCATTACTGGCTTGTTACGTAACACGTGTATGGTAAATACAACAGCCAAACCAACGTTTGCAAGTTTGTAGCGTGGTGCAGTGGTAAGGCGTTGGGTTACTGAATAAAAAGAACCGGGTTCGAATCCCGGCGGGGACAAGATTTTTTCTTCTTTTTTTCTTTCAAAATATATTTTTATATGTTCATATTCAGTATTAATAATTATTTTCTTGCATTTTTCGTAAATTATCTTAAATGGGTTCGTGGAGGTTAGGTAAGGTTAGATGCGGTCATATATCTTTACATTTTCCGTTCTCATATTCCGAACTCGATGCCGAAGTGTGTTTTGCCGAGTAGCATACGAACACCAGATCACTGGAGATGGTGCAAAATAGCTATGCTATTTCTATCATGGGAAATGGAGCTTACTAGCACTATATACTGAAATTTCTCCCAAGCTTCTATTCTCTAGTGTCCCCCAAAAATAAAATAAAAAAAAAGTTGATAACCACTGATCTAGTGTGAAGAAGAGGCAGTCTCTTAGAGGAAGCATTCTAACATTACTTGCTATGACTCATAATATTAGAAAGCTGAACACGAACAGTATGTATTTGTTAAAACCAAAACACGCTCAAACCACATCCAATTTCAGTCAGTTCATGGTAAACACACACAGACAGAAAGCAAGAGAAATAATACAGGAGGGGGCCACAGTTGCAGGATTGGAAAGTCTCTTGTAATGTTCGCACCGTTTAATATTTATGACAACAGCTTTAGTCACTGGTGCCGGCGACTTAAGATATTCTAACTGAAATGCTTCCAATTGGGCATGTTATGTGCAAATGAAGCTTGGCTATGCTAATAAGATGTCTACAATGAAAAAAAGAAAGCGAAGAAAATGCGGTACACAAAAGCCAGCACATGAAAAATGTTACCCAGTGTAACATGTTTCACACTCACTCCGCTACTCTCTGGTTCAGTCACTTTACACCTTTGACTGGCAGTTATGATAATGCATTTGATACTTCTTTTCTCTTCAAAGCCATTTTCCACAGCTAACATTCGCATCTTGTAGCCATCCAGTGTTGTCACTTGACTGCACTTTCTTATCCTGCGGCGGAAATAATTTCTCTTGTTCCTTCGAGTTTTTCCCCTCGTGGAAGATGTATTCAACCTCTTTTCTACAAGTTACTTAAAGAAGATTACCTGTTGCCTTTATGGTTTACCATTATCGGAAACCTGTATTATTACTGTTGCTGTTGTTGATTCGAATTTGTTTATTTATGGCCTTTAGATATCTAAAGTTCAGGCCAGCATAAGAGAGGGAAAAGGATGCGGCAATGAGTCAGGCAGGGCCTAAGTTGAAGTACTATTCCGGCATCTGGGTGTGACTGACGAAAAAACTGGTAAACTATTATTACTATTATTCACAATTTACATTGATCCTTGAACAAACTGTCCTTATAATTATACAAAACTTTTACAAACATTTCCTAGCAACGATTATTTAAGGTTATTGTAAAGCAAGCAAAGTTCTCCAGCAAAAGATGGGAGCACTACCTCCGTATATGTCTAATGTATTTTTATTGTTGCACGAAATTTCAGTGCTGATCCTGCAAATTCAAGCTTAGAGAGTTCAAACTTTCAGGGAAGAAACAAAGAACTTCATTGTTATAGGTTTGGATATCCATAAAAACAATGAAGCGATTTCAACAATGAACAAGAAAGAAAATAAAAATCGGCACAGATAGAACTCTTGAAATGGTTATGAACTTCCTTCCCTGAAAGTTTGAACTCTCTAGGCTTGAATTTGTACGAGCAGCTTTGAAATTTCGTGAAACGATAAAAATACATTAGACATATACAGAGATGGTGCTGCCATCTTTTGTTGGAGATCTTTGCTTTACATTAACCTTAATTCAACTTTTTTTCCCTTTTATGAATGGAAAGATTTAGTCCAAATAAGGATGTCTGAATTATTTTTGTATACCTACTGATTCATAATATACGAATTAGGATGAACTTTTTCCTGATTTAAGGGATTCCTGCACTTGTGTGTTTAATCTTCTCTTTCAAGGTTTCAAGCATTGCGTAATGTTACAAAAGCGTTTTAATTTAAGGTTTCCTCACGGACTATAGCTCTTTAGTAATATTGTAATACAAATGCATTTTACAGACAATAAATATTCGTTCACATTATTAATCCAATCTGTAGCAGAAAAAAGCAGTGTGAAGTACGGAGTGGTCACCTCGGAGCCCTGATTTTAATCCTTAAAGCTTAGGGAAGATGATCACGTGATAATTAGTTTTCTTTATTTAGGGGATATGCTTACACAGCTTCTTAGTAAGATCACCGACTACAACTACTAACAATTACTGGACCACTCTAAATATACGTGTTGTTGCAGTGGCATCCATACGACATGCTAACGTACCTTCGGCATCCGTACGTACGTATCTGTGCATCACGGTGTATTTCTATCCCGGTACAGTCACCCATTTGTCTTTGAGAGATCGATTTTGCACTTCTACACTGTCCTAACTTTCCTCACCCTATTGTTGGAAATCACACAAATAAATCCATTTACATGTTACTTCTAACATGTTCCTTAAATTATGGGAACCTGTGTGTTTCTGTGTCAATGGAACCGATTTCTAAAACAAATAGATCAGGGGTACGTGTATTGAACGAATGGTACCTCAAATGTGATAACAAGTAATAAACAGACCGCTGGGTTTAGCTCTTACTATCAAGTGACATAATATTGACATGCGAAACTAATAACAATGGTTATGAAATTGAATCAAACCAAAATTTTGTTAAACACTCAGATCTAGTTGTCAATAACAGACTGAGACAATGTCATAAACAAAGTGGGGGATTACTTCAAATTTGTACTTATTTCTTACTGAAAAAACAGGTATAAAATGTGTTCATTATTGTTATGTATTTGAAAGAAACTTGCATAGAATCAGTTTTAGAAGGTTTGACAATTAAATTCCAGGACTGCTGTTGTAATTCTGTTAATATTAATGACAAAAACATGTTGTATGTGACAAATTGTAACTGTTTCCTCTCTTGGAGGGCATATAAAGCTTTGGGGAAGTAAAGATCTGTCTAATTCTGAAGATCGATTAATCAAAGGTACTCTGACTCCCGCTGTCATGGGAACAGAGAGTGAACATCAAGATCTGCAGGACGTTCACTGAGACCGCGGAATCGTACAATCAATCCTAGATCAGATTGTGATAGTCCATGAGACTTAGTGCTTTCAACACGATCCATCATCAGAAAGACAATGCATGGAGTGGAGGACACGAAGTTCACCAACTCCCAAGAAGTGGTGTGTCTCCAGAAATCGAAGCACAAGGCCATTCTGATCACACTTTTCGAAAGCAGCGTCACCTCGTACGATGAATCCTATTAAGCACGTGATCGTGAACTTCTAGATAAAAGGAACTGTTAACTGTTGCATCCTCAGGAAAGTATTTTTTATGAATGCTGCAGCTGCTCCTGGAGCCGCACTTTGGGAGTTAGTGCACTTCGTGCCCTCAACTCCATGCATTCTCTCTCTGATGGATAGTTTTGAAAGTACAAGGTCTCATGGCCTACCACAAGGCGATACAGGATTAACGGTACGATTCCGCGGCCTCAGTGAACGCCTTGGACATGTTGATGTTCACTCTCTGTTCCATGACAACGGGAGTCTTTGACTATCGATCTTCAGAAAATAAACATATCTTTACTTCCCCAAAGCTTTATACGTCCTGCAAGAGAGGAAACAGTTACAATTTGGTACATACAAAACATTTTTGTCATTAATATTAACAGAATTACAACAGCAGTCCTGAAATTTAATCGTCAGATCGTGTGTATCACTGAATACCCTGGATGTGCGTTTCACTATATCTACGATTGTAAGAGATATAATGAAATCTCTCAATTTATTGCTTCTACATAAGCAGTTCTTTACATAAATTGTTACAGAACACTAAATGTTTGAATTTGAAGCAGTGAAAATCTTATGCAACTTATAAAATATAAGAGTATTAATGTATAATTATTGTACATCAATGTGCAATGTTTCGGAGAAAATATTACGTATCGTGCCTGTTCGTTAAAAATAAAAGATCTAGAGTCTGGCCACACTTTGTGAGTGAATAATGACAGAACTTGAGAAAGACACCAGAATATTAAACTTCTTCTACGGCGTTGGATTGAGCTCGCACACTTCATGGACTAGCCTCCAACATCACCCGATTTAAATCAGCTTTATATTCAAGTTTGAATATTTTCGAAATGTGTGACCAGGTAGATAGCAGCACATTAATATTTCGTACTGAGCAAGGATGTTCTAATAGAGGATATAGCTATATCATGACCAAACGAAAGAGTGATGCCAAAAAACAACTGAGCATCGACCAAGGCGATGCAACTGATTGGTTAGCAAAAAACTACAGAGCTCGGTGCCATCTTTGTTAAGCCGAAAATGATGTTTTTGATTGGAGTAAGTGGGGTTAACTGGGCGGGACTAAGTTGTGACGTTTGGCTTCACGTTCTTGTCAAAATCGCATATCCTCTATTAGAACATCCTTGGGAGGAATACGTTAGAGAAACTGCAACGGGAAGTGGTGCTTTTTTCAGGAGGAGGACGAAAGTTCTTTTTGCTAAGGACATTAATTTTAAAAAAAAATACGTCCTGGGTTGAGCAGAAGTGTTTACCGCGTATGTTTGCTCCGTTCACAGGTGACCTAGGCGGTAAACGTTTCGAGGATGACACAGATTACAGACGTTGAACCAAAGACTTATGCAACAGGTATTAGGACGCTTGTATATCGTTCGGATAGTTACAATCTACGTGACGGTTAAGTTTGGAAAATGAAACTGGTTGCCAGGTAGTGATTTGTAGCCTGACTTTCCCCCGTCTTACAAAAATTTCACAAAAGGACATTCCAAAAAAGGACTTAATGACGCTAAGGGAAACGAGGTCAACCAGTAACCCTACTAGAAGAAGATTCCTCACTCGGCGAAGTGTGGCCACTTCTAGGCTCACATAATATTGTTTGAATAGCCCTCCTGTCTCAAGTAATATAATGCCACTAATGATTCATTAGCTGGAATGCTAATGTGTTGACACTCTGATCGCTAATGATGCATGCAAAACCCTACTTCAGTTAAAGGTTTGAAGAAAATGAGAAGCAACAGGAAATGACACGGCATACGCGGGACATTTAATAGGTCGACCGACACGAGCAGGCTTGGTCGACGTGACAAGTTTTGTTGAAGACACTACTCTTCATTGATAACACCTGAATGTGTAATGTCCGTAGATCATTAAATAAGACGGTAAGTTACTCCAAAATAAGTGTCCGCGATTCAAAATAATTCCACATTTTCTTCTTTATTCAATTATGAATCAAAGTGCTGGGAATTGTAGTTTGGTAATATCTACAATAATGTAGTTTGTTAATATCTACAATTGTAGTTTCTTAGTATCTATATCGTGTTTCATAATCTGGATTGTGAACAGTTTTAACGGTGTTGCTCATCCCTGGCATATTGGTATGCACTTTCCATTGATTTACATGGGAATTGTTTTACTCATCTTAGAATATGTTTCATATAATTGAAGTAACTTCAGATGTATAATACTCTCAGGGTCAGGTCATATAATACTCAAAGCTATATGAAAGCAAATCGATACATGTTTAAGAGGCTTAATTTTCGAGTCTATAAAATTTAACTTCCATAGGTTGATTACCTAGGTATAGTAGCTGTTGAGGTCACTCGCTAACAATCTCCGCTTTACATTAGTCGCTACGGCCCGGCGTTTATCTCAAAATCCAAATATTCTTTGTTGAATATTACTTCAAGCCAACTTTAAACATATTCTTAACATCTATTTAACACATTTAATATATTTTCTTTAAGACTGTAAAAAGTCTTGTTTACTAATATCTTACCATGGTCAACGTTAACCTGTATTATTTTAGTAATCTAAATGCAAGTTACCGTTAACCCGGGTTTAAAATTTAACCAGCGTCAACTTTCGACGGTTATCTTCTTACGTTAGCTATCTAAAGGCAAGATGGCTGCTAAGCGCAGCTCACTTGGTGAGTTTATGTATTTCTTTATCGCTATATATAGCATCCTAGTGGTACGTATCATTTTTAAAGTATAAAAGAATGATGGCAGAGCTAATCTACAAAATGTTACGCTATAATTAACTGATTTGTGTGGATTATTTTATAATTTAAACCTCCGTGTTGTGTAACCTTTTGTTTAGTTAAATAATATTTAATAGATGTCAGCTCCTGTGAAAATTGATTTTACAAGCAAGAAAACCAAGTTCAAAATAGGAAACGAAATTAGTTACACCCATAATTCTCGCCGTCGTAATGATCTTACGTTAGTAATCTAAACAAAGTACAGGGTGACCCCCAAAACTCCCACATTTGAAAGCTAATAAAACAAAAAGTATTGCAGATAGAAACTTACTTATTGGAAAATATAAAAGGGGATTGAGAACAGTATGTAATGACTAAGTAAGTGTTTGTGTAAATGTTCGAAAAGCGTCTGGTAAGTGTTTATGTTTTGAAAATTACGTCTGGTAAGTGTTGTTCATTCTTAGCAATACACATCTGCAGACGATTTCTGAAGTCTTATCATCGCCCAACGTGTCATGTCTTGTGGAATAGCTGCTACCTCCTCTTGAATTACTCTCTTTGAGTGTAGGGGCCGATGTGCGTAAACTTTGGATTTAAGGTACGGTGACTTTGATTAGTGATGAAGCACATTTCCACTTAAGTGGTTACTTAAACAAACAAAAAAATCCGCTATTGGTCTGATCATAACACCCGAATCCTGCACGAAAGACAATTGCACTCTGATAAGTAAGTGTTTGTGTATGTGTGTGTTCAATTTACAAAGATTGTGTTATTGTCCTTATTTTTTGAAGAGGAGGGTGCAACATTTACGGTAAATATGTATTACTAAGAATGGACAACACTTACCAGACGTAATTTTCAAAACATAAACACAGCCAGACGCTTTTCGAACCTTTGTCATTACAAACTGTTTTTATTCCACTTTTATATTTTTCAATAAGCACGTTTCTATCTGCAATACTTTTTTGTTTTATTAACCATTCAAATGTGGGAGTGTTTTTGGGGTCATCCAGTATAATGGACACAATAATAGACTGAGTACCATCAGCCACAATTCCAGATTTTACAAATATTGTCCTGGAGCAAGAAAACTAATTTCGAGGTTATAGCCTACCTCAATTTCAGGTCTCACAGCTTTACAAGGTGGTCCAGACTTAATTATTTATGACGAACATCGCAGACGTAGATACTAGCAGTGGCGTCATTGAATATAACTCCTGGCTTCAGGATCATTATCAATAGGCTGCAATATGATACTCCGTAAAGTAAATGTTATCTTAATATTTTTCCATGTCATGTTCTTTTGTAAGCTTTTCGCTGTTATATATGAAGGCCTTGTAGTATCTGCAGGCATCCTTCAACTATTGTGTGTGTGCTCAAAGTTACAGAAAGCACAGACATGCGCTCACACATACAGAATAATCACAACACATATGTTAGCTCCAAACTGGTTTTGAACCTTGACATCGTATTGTTGGCAAGAAGACGAATCTCTTGTAAGTTTTTTTTTCTTTCATTGTTAAGCGCATAAGAACATGTTTCTACGAAATAAAACCCAACTGCCTTACACTTGTAACATCAGCAGGAGTCAAACGCCTGCCTCCATTGTTTCCTTTGGCGCTAGGGAAAGATTTATTGAAACCTAATGAAGAATTTAGTTTGTGTGTATGTGTTGGCATTTTTAAAATACGTATAAAATGTTTCCAATGAAGGCCATTTGCTTCCTATTTGTAAGCAGCCATGCCTGTATTTTACAAAACAAATAAAACATATGTTATCAAATTGTGCATCAGGTAGTCTTGCAAACTTATGAGACGAACTGGTTATGTAACTTTTAATATATAACGTGAGTGAATAAATTTCAATTACAGTGATGCAGGGTTTCCACCAGGATTTTCAGTTTGGAGGGGTGTAAAGTAAAAATTTTGAGGGTGGAAGTGAAGTTTTGAACGGTTTCTATCGATTTTTCACAGCAAAAATTTTAAATTCGGGGGGGGGGGTGTTGTCGGAATCACTGCAGTGATGGGACACCTGAACGGCTTACCTAACCTTTTACTGATTTCCATAAATATTGGTTCTGTTCCAAAAAATAAAAAAATAAAAAATAATAATCTGATGAATTTGGTGCGTATTTCACAAAGTAACTTACACGCGGGGAAATTTCACTCGGCACAGAGAATTTAGTCAAATTTTGCTGGAAGGGAAAAAGGGAAGTTTTGTTAACAATATCACAATTGTGATTCACAATCACAACTCAAAGATTATTTTATCAAAGACCTAATTATTGTGACCGCTTATAGTGTAGTAATTTTATGAAAATTGGGTAAAAAAAATATTAAAAGCATGAAACTTGGTATACATATAGTATTTGGACACTTAAGTAACATACTAAATAAAGGTCCCCAAAAATCAAACTTGTACTATGACCGCCATCTTGGAAAATAGCGGCCAAAATAGTGGATAAAACAAGTATACTGACTTCTGGTCAATAGGTTAGAATGGGTACTTCCGAAATTTGGCTTTGAAAATTCTTTAACAAGTATAACATGAAGTGAAAAGACCGTTTTTTTTTTCAATTCCATCAGCAAATTTGATTCACTGATCATTGTTTTAGTATGTGTGTACGCAATACCTTTATTTGAAAGCCTGTAAAGGCTAATTCACACATACAGTGCCGTGGTCCATTAAGTTTCTTTTTAGACTGTGACATTGAAAATGCATTGACTTGTATTTTTTAATTCACACATATAGTGCCGTGCCCCTGCCATGCCCCGACAGTGCCGTCTTGAAGAGAAACCATTCCGGTTACTTCGGCTTTCCTCGGAGTACACGAAGCAACACGAAATTGACAAGAAACAAAATCTCAAGTCTGTGGACTGTGGTTGACTGTGTTGAGCAAGGCTGTGAGTCAAAAATAAATGGAGAGCAATTTTGGTGCAAGAGCACGAACGCTTATATAGGTTACAACACAAAGACTATGATAATCAACTTGTGAAAGATTTGGGCCGATATAGAAAAAAAAAAAAGCTGATCAGTAACGGCCGTAGTGTAACTTATACCGAGCGACCGTAGCTCAGTTTAGCAATCGGAAGGTTCTGGGAACGACCCCAGCGTCCGCCCATGTTGTTTTCCAGGTTTTTTCCTGTGACAACAGGCAAATGCTGGGATGGTAGACCTACCGACAAACTAGGACTCGACCGACTACCTCCCCCACGATCTGTTATAATGCTCACGTTAATGAAGATAAGAATTTTCATTTACTTGCTTCATTTATTATTATTTTTCAATAATAAATATTTTTGAAAATATATTTAATAATATTGCTTTAAAAAATAATAATAAATGAATCAAGTAAATACGGCACAACATGGGAACGGCACTGTATGTGTGAATTAGCCTTACTCTAGATATTGATGACATAGACCCATGAGTTGACATTTCTCAAATTCTTGAGAGTTATGCCTTAAGATAACATTAATTGTGTGGGCGGTAACAGCACTATGGCTTAGTTATGCCTTAAGTAACCGTGGAATCTATTCATCTGCTTAAACCACTGGAAGTTTCTTACAAGTAGTCTAGGCTAGTAATTTCTAGCACGCTTCCTCTTGTTCTGTTCTTTTTTGTTTTGCTTAACATGTATAAGTGTTTATAGTCTAGGCCTAATTTATACAATACAAACCAATTAGGGACTATGTATGTTTTTTCACGTGTGTAATAACTCCCTTGTCATTGTTTCGACACGTGAAAAAAAATGTAAAACCTTCGTTCTAAAACAGTTACAATAAGCAAATGCAATTTACTCTGGTTGTTTTTCTCGTAGAAAGAACAGAAAGCCACTGTTGGAGAGGTCTTGATTGTTCACATTTTCCCCATGAAGAGTGGAAAAGACAATTAAGAATGAGAACATAGAGAAAGTAAACAAATTAAAATACTTGGGAGCATATGTATCAAACAAAAACAAAGTCACGGAAGAAATAAAAAGTCGGTTAATATTGGAAAGATACCATTGGGGAGACCGAGACGACGTTGGGAAGACAATATTAGAAGGGATCTTCGGGAAGTAGGTGTTTGTGATGAAAACTGGCTTGATCTTGCCCAGGATAGATCTCGATTGCAAACGTTTGTTACTATTGCGATGAACTTGCGAGTTCCGTAAACCCTAGAGCAAGTAAGTATGGCCTTTATCGGCATTTCAGGCTCGGGTCGGGGGAGGATATTGGAAGGTAATCGAGCAGGATCTAGTTTGTAGGCACCATCCCGGCATTTGTCTGGTATGACTGAGGAATAACTCTGGAAAAACCTTAGTGAGGATAGTAGCCAGCTGGGATCGTTCCTAGGACCTGCTGAATGCTTGTTTGACCTTCTACCAACTGGGCTATCGAACCCGGGACCGCTGGAATTGAAAGTCAGAGCGTTAACCACATTCGAACTTAGGATCTAACATTGTGTGATTCACAAAGAACACCTTACTTACGTTAACTGTGCATTTAATATTAGAAAGGCATAACTGAAAATTCGTATGGATGGGTGTGCCAACTCCCATCCCACACATGCATACTAGACGTGTTCTTTTGAGTACAGAACCCGCTGCGGAAAGATAAGGACTATGTGGATGTTTATGGACAGTCATAATAAGACCATTATTAGTTTAATGAGACGTAGAACGTTTCAGAACACTAGCTTTTATTAAAACAGATGTCGTTCGACATATTAAGAATTTCTGTAGAGTGAGTCAGCTGTTATAATTACGTTCACTTAAATAAATTTGTGCTCCTCACACACACAATGGCATGGTGGATGCCAGATGCAGA
Organism: Lepisma saccharinum; assembly: GCA_022664845.1. NCBI lineage: Eukaryota > Metazoa > Arthropoda > Insecta > Zygentoma > Lepismatidae > Lepisma > Lepisma saccharinum. Next base: position 56,715 of record JAGDQP010005454.1, on the reverse strand, counting down.
GTCATCTCAAGGGAGTCTAATTCAAATAAACGTACAAATTACACTTTTCCGCTGGTGATATTCTTTCCTATTGCATACTGACATAATGGTGTGATTGTGGTACCAATGATAATATGCATGTGGATACACGATTGTATTTTGATAAAGGAACAGTAATTAGTCTAGTTACGGCTACGAAAAACATTATTATGCGTGTTGTGTTAAAACACAACACACATTATAAGAACCATAACAGACCACAGATAGCATCATGCTGCTAAAGAATATATTGTTACTGAATAGTATGCCTAAGCTAAAATAAAATAATAGTTGAGCAAAGCAAGTAAGTTTTATTTTTTTTTAAAGTGTAACAGTTTCACCAACTAACAACTTGGCTTCATCACACTCATCAGCAGGCACGTATCCAGTAGTTGGTTTTGGGATGGGTCCAAGATGTGTTTGGGTATGAAATGTATATTGAATATATATATAATAATCCCTGAAGTTATAGTATTTTTTCATAAAAATTTATTGGGGGGTCTGGACCCCCTAAATACATCCTTGCTCATCAGACACAATATACAGTGTGTCTAATGAAGCCAAGTTGTTAGTTAGTTGGTGAAAGTGTTACACGTTTTTAGGTTTTAAATAAAACGTATTTGCTTTACTCAACTGCTCAAGTATATAAAAGCAAAGCTTTGATATTGAAAATAATATAGTATGCCTAAACGTCATCAGTCTCCAGCATGAATCTATCCCGGGTCGCTCAGTGAAGAAGGCAGATCTTCACTGAGGGAGGTTGTTGCCATTTATACTTCTACATCAGAACACAACAGGACATAGTGTAGCAAGAATATACGCCTAATACGTCGTTAATAGTCAAACTAAATTACTACCACGAATTACTCACTTTTAAAGTCAATTTGGATGCCTGGCCTGGGAATCGCCATGGACAGAATATTTCTGTTTAAATGAGTTATCAAAATGACAGCCGAAAACATTTGCCAAGCATTGGACATATTACTATGATAACAAGACCTGTCTCTGACCCCACAGAGTAGTAGTTAGAGTAACGGACTATTTATTTGAAGATTCCCGTTCGAATCCCGCCGCAGACTTTACAAACTATACCTGAAGATGAGAGATAAGACAATTAACAAAGCATGCGAACAGACAGATTATTGCAACTAACCTTTCGTCAAGAACACGATAGGTATGTTCAAACAGTTAACGCTAGTTATGCACCTGCAAATGATACTTGTTGGTTTGCTGTTGAACTTTCCTCCAGTAACATTGTTGATTTATAAATGATGCACTCATTTAGAACACTCTGGTGGGAATAGTGTAATTGTATTGATAAGGATAAAATTAATTTTATGGGTGGTAACAGCACTATGGCTTACACTCGTCCCGATACGGGGGAAGCGCCTTTTCTTTGTCAAGTCTAAACTTAGCCGTTAAAAATAATAAAATCATAAAAAAGCTGAAGATGAATAGGTCTTCATGAGACCTATTGTCATGTCGTATTGTATTGAGTCCGTCATATTGTAAGAATTTGTAACATTATTGTTAATTTATACTTTAGTACATTGGAGTCAATATGCATTATTTATCATTTTCGTGGGGCCCCGCCCCGAAACAAATCTTCTGAAAGAAACACTGCTTGCATTAATAACAGTACTCCAAGATACGGAGGCGAACTTCAACACACTATATTTCCAATTAGGCTTGTTCTTGGGGAATAAAGTATTTCTCTTGTACACTTCGCTGCTTTTATTCTTTGTAAAACTAAGTGTGTTTATAGAATATGTTTCCCTGGGCTGTCAATTTCAGTTCTGCGTATGCAGACGACGATGATGTAAAAGAAAACGAAAGGCAAATGTGTTATATAAGTAAATACGTATATGTTCATACGTACATTAACCAGGGGCACAGACTAAGTTAATATTTCCCGTTTCACTACACAACAAATACGAAAAATCTACAGTAGCAGTTCAACCGAAAACCCCCATTGCTGACTCAACTAGTTTGTATGTAGAAGAGCTTCTCTTGCGGTGGGGGTGGGAGAGTTTTGTAGGTGACACGGAAAAGAGAAGTTTCTTGGCAAAACACTATTTGGCAAGTGCAACAGAGGCATATTTTTAAACGCCTGAATTATCCTTTCTCATCTCTTCAATGTCAAGTATATTTCTAAGAACAAATATTTCACATTACTCATTCGAAATTTGGTCTAAAAATAGGAATCGTTCATAAAAAGCCAAGCCACTAACTACTCATTTCACATTGTCGGATCTTTTAAGTTTCAAAATGTTACAACTAGACTGTTCAGTTAATCACGGAGAAACGATGTTTTTTTACGAAAAATTCAGTTGAAATTTCCGGTAATAATACCGGAATTGTTCCTGTGTTTTCTCCGTAGCCGTATGTTCCACTGAAAATACCTGAATCTAGGAGCAGCGTAATCAACTCTCTATATAAATTTTCTATAAATACGGTTGGTTACATTAACTTTCACGGTAAAACTTGGCGTCCCCAATTTCACCGTAATTACATAGATGTTACGTTACTCTTATGTTTTATCAACTTACGTTCCAACTTTTCTCGTTCCACGTCACAGTGTACACAGCCAATTCAAAACAGGGGTGTAAGGCCGGGTTTGAAGTCTAGACCCGGTCGAAAACTTGACCTGAATGACCCCATTGACCCGTTTCAGCTCTGGTTGGGTTAGGACATTCACAGAGTCAGTTGGGTCAGTTTTCGGACTGGGTCATCTATGTTCGGATTAAATCGGGTTGCCAAATGCGACACGGTTTTAACTCTGAAACAAACTATATGTTTCTTCTCTTAATATACTTATCTGTCACAATTTCGTTGGGGAATGAATGGACATTGGCATAGGCCTGCCTACATTAATGGGAATTTGAATTTCATTTATGGGCTCTACGCTACTATGGCTCAGACCGAGATAGGGGATGGGCAGACGATGTAGGAAGGAAGTCGACCAGGACCTAGTTTCGAAGGTATCATCCCGGTATTAGGCTAGTGTGATGGACAGCCGCTGGGATTGAACCAGGACCTCCCGAACGCGAAGCCAACGCTCTACCAACTGAGCTGTAGATTTTCGGTACATATATTCGTGGGTTTGGTGTATGTATACATTGTCTATATGGTGACCCGAGAGTATGTAAACTGTAGTTAGTGGTTCACGATTTAAAAAGATTTGAGAAACACTATTCTAATATTGATTCCCATACTAGCTAACCCTGATTGTCCGACCTTCCATGCGAAGACAAAACATTTGCTCTGCTTGTGGCGTCAACCCTTGCTTTAAGCAACCACATATACAATTAACGAGAGTTGGTTGCATATTATTATGGATACATCGTATTATAATCGTATAATGGACACTTCACGTCAGTACTCCCGCCTCTATTTCTTTTTAGTTTTTTAAATTGCGGATAAATGAACATTTTTTTGTGGAAAGCGGCCCCAATAATGCTTACAAATACCTATCGAATGAACTAACCCACAATTTGTGTGTGTTTATTTTTTATGCGAAAATTGAATACTTGGGATATTACGCCATACTTTACGGGTTTTCACATTTCTCTCTTATATGAAGATGTTTCAAAATTTAAACTAGTTTATTTGTTGGGTACTAATGAGTATTTTTGAGGTCGCTTTTGAAAATGACAGTACCGTTCATTTTCAAGATATTTTTTTAAATTAAAAAGTGGATGGTATCGAGACGAGACTAGACTGGCATCAGTCTCGTTATCGTCTCGAATATTTTGGACACCCTTGGTTTTGGTCTCGATTTTAAACCTGTCTCGTCTCGTGTCTCGACACGTTAGTCTCCGTCTCGTCTCGAGAAGACTTTCAAAAGATGCCGTCCCTTGACTTGTTTGAAATGGGTACGCAATTTTCCGATCTCAGTACAAGAACAAGAATATTGATATGATATTAACATTGTTTCTTTCATTGTTAATTTGGGGTTTGGATTAGAAATAGAGAGAAACACATTACTATTTTAAAGTATCATAAAGCTTTAGCTAGGATATATAGAATACCAATAAATGAGATACATGAAAATATTTATATTATGGGAACGGATCTATGTTATATCACAAATTGCGAAATTGGTATACGTAACATTTGCGTCTTGCTATTTCTAAATTATATTTAAATTGACTAAATAACAGTTACGTTAAAGATGTAAAATTTACATTTTAGTCGAAATTTTCTACAAGATTTATAGAAATAAATGAACGTACACTGTTAAAGATTTTACGAAACATTTCTGAGAAAAGCTAGGCAACCATAGCTACCTAGGAATTCTCAGTAATTTGGCTAATAAAAGGCATCCATCATTCAGTTCTCAGGAATGTTGGGAGCTAAAGAAAAAAGAAAAACAAGTCTAAAGATTTGAACACGGTTCTTTAGTCAAAAGCGTCGTACTGACTGCTCTAAATTTCCAGTTAAAAGAAAACGGTATAGAGTATTAAAATTATGTTGGCTGAATTTCGAAGATATCAACTAAGTTTATCCAACGACTTACGCCACATTTTAATCATTTATGTAGTTGTCAATTATTAGTGTTCGGAATTCCCATTCACTTAAAGTATTTCTCATTTCTACCAAACTACGAACTGACAAAATGGCGGCAGCAAACTCTTGATCAACATTGCATGCAGAGCTACGATAAGAAACGATTTTCCCATTCTGCGCATGTGCAGAACTGAAAACGAAAAATATCCAACTATTCATACGAAAAGTCGCTGAGTTTTCCTCCATTGCAGAGAAACAACAAGAAATACTAAAAATTCTGTGAAACTTCCCTTAGAAATCCTAGAAATGATAAAATTTTTAACAGTGTACAGAACGTGACGAAAATTTTACTTACTGTGAACTTTTTTTTACAAGGAAATAACCAAATACAAAAGAAATTCAAAATAGCATTTACCAAACTCCACAGCCACATGAATCAATTAGTTTACAATACTGCTCTTGATTGATTAAAAGAACGAATAGGTATAGGTTACAGCTGCACATCCATACATTAAAGCAAAAATAAAAGAGTGAAGTGTGTCCCCGATAGGCGCTACTTTCAAATAACGTATAAACTGAAATAAGCACATTGGTATTTCAAATAAGCCGTGTTATTAGATTAAAATGTCATTCCAACAATCCTAGCAAAGCATAGGTTAATGTGTAAAAAAAAAAAAAACACACACACTTTACTGTGTCTAAGTCATACTTTGTATGTACAATCTTATATCCCTCTATGTCACAACTGTCGACTCAGGAACTACTAAGGCTACGAAGGTGGTTGAGTTGTTGTTCGGAAGGTCTCAGCGAAACTTCACCAATGACATATAGATAATCCAAATTTGACGTTCGCTCCGCCTGACTTGATTTTTATAAAACAATACCGCTTTTATCGAATGTGCAGGTATATTTATGTGAGAGGCTGTGCAGAATTTCCCCGGCATAAGCTAGTAAGTTCCTAAGAGGAACTTTATACAACATTTAGGCTTCAGCAACATGTGTTGGGAAGCCTTAAGTATACAATAGCTATGTCTGTCTAGCGACAACTTTCAAACCAGGGCTATGAAGATTGTTGAGGTGTCCCGCGACTGAGCTCCAACTTACTTGTTTACATATACGTAGAAATATATATATATATATATATATATATATATATATTGTCTCCATCTTTTCTAAGGTAGCAGTTAGTATTGCAAAAAACTTTCCATTTTTTTAAAAATATAAAATTGGTGTAAGTAAAGATCTATATTACAATTTCGACAGCTTGGCTTCTTGACGTATGTTTTACGGTTTTTAAATCAGTCTAGCAGAGGCTGATATAAGTGGAAGAGTGTCAACAGAAGTAAAAGACTATCAGCAGGGAGAAACCAAGAGAATGAAAATTCGCAGAAGAAAATAAATGTTTGCATTTATCCGACACCGAAACAATCTCCAACACTTTTATACAATTACTGAAAGACAACACAAAATATTTTGGCATTGATAACTGACTACTGATATAACTAATAGTCGTATTTTAAAACTACAACATAGCATCAAAATGAAACTAAGTATCATAAGACTTCTCCTAGTATGAAACATCAACAAAAGCATTAAATTAATATTATCGACATTCATGAAAATGAAGCTAAGCCTCGGTCTCGTCTCGAGGGATGTTTCGGTCTTGGTCTCGTCTCGAGCAAGTCTCGATGCATAGTGTATCGGTCTCGTCTCGATTTCTGGACCTTAGTCTCGGTCTCGGATTCGAGACGAGACAAAGACCAATCTCGATCTCGGTACCATGCCTAGTGGGGGTAGGGTTATTGAGCGCTCTTAACTAATGTTCCAGCTCCTTTTTTTGTGTTTTAAAAACTGGTTTTCAATTATGTAAACGAATTTCTATTCAAATATAGAACTTTCTGTTCAGTATTTTTGTTTTTTCAGAAGAAAAGAAAATCGGATGTAGGGCAAAAAAAAAAAAGATGCTTTGAAAATCCGGAAGCTTTAACTGCGTCCATCCAGTGTTCGATTTGTTATGAATTAATAAGGGAGACTCCTAAAAACTAGTGATTCCTAGAAGTTTTCACCTACTACTTAATTGAAAACAAATATTGTACAAAGATGGGTGAAATTCGGAGTCGAGAACCAGAGATTAAATCCTCAGGCACAAGGGAAAATCCCCGGTAAATCGAACACTAATTCCATCCTTCTTTACAACTTTCTCCTACCGAGCCGCCGTAGCTCAGTAGTAGAGTATTGGCGTAGCATTCGGGAGGTCGTAGGCTCCATCCCAGCGGTCGATCATCCTGACAGATTTCCTCAGTCACACTAGGCAAATGCCTGATAGCACCTTCAACATAGGCCCTGGCCGACCCCGAATCTTTCCCCTCCCTTATTCCGGCCTGAGCCTTAGATGCCTAAAGGCCATACATAAAATTATAAATTCATAAAGAAGTTTCTCCTGAAAGTTGTATGGTTCAAACTTTTTTAGTTATGAAGTTTCTCCTGAAAGTTTTTTAGAGCAGGTCGGGATAGGGTAGGGGAAAGAATACGGGTAGAAGTCGCCCAGGGCCTGTTGAAAGTACAATCCCGACAAAAGTCTAGAGCGACTGAGGAAAAATCTTGAAAAAAATTGTCACGATGGTCGGCTGCTGATTTCGAACACAGGATCTCCCGAATCAAACTTCTTGATATTTACAGCTTAACGGTTTCTGCCAGTTTCTCTAGAGCTTAGGTTCTTCACCTGAGATGAGTAATCTGCTTTCAAAGGGGCTTAAGAAAGAATACCAAAATTTAAAAATAAAAAAAGAAACAAATATATGGAGTCTATGACACGGGGTTCGTAAAGTTTACCAAAAAAAGGTCGCCATTGGAACATTTTGCTCTTTATAAGAAGTGACTAAGTGTGGATGTACATTGATAAGACCAGCCCATTTCCTTCTTTGTCATGTGATATATCAGTCACTTACGTCTTTCTCTTCGTAATCCAGTTCGCTAATATAAAAGGAAGGAAGTAATGAGAATTTGATAAGCCTGTGTACTTGGAAGAAAAGTCAGTCACTGAAAAAAATATCGAGCTACAATGTTAGTCTTCGACAAAACGAGCATATAAACATGACCACTGGTTCATTTACAGCAAACCGGTAATGTGTTTATCTATCTGTAATTTTACGCCTTGTTTCATGATTTCATTTTTTTTTTTTTTTTTTTTTTGCAAGACCAGTTAATTTACAGTTGCTATAGTCACTTATAGTTAGGGACAGCCTAACCCTACTATACATTTGACCTTGGAGAGCGGATGTGTTAGCGTGTTCACTTTCTCTGTGCATGGTCATGGATTCAATTCCCGCCGAAGTCCATTAAACAGACAACTTTACCAAAAACTTTAGGCTTCGTCCTTAGAAGCTCACTACCTCGTTAGTACGTTAATAACAAATCAATCTCCTACACCTTAAAAAAAAATCTGATTTAACACTCCCATCCAAAATGCCATGAGAAATAGGCAATGATCCTCTAAGATCTATCTCGGGACCGAAGTCGGTTACTTTAGTTTAGTTACTGCACTGAAACTCCCTCCGTATTTTCTGATTTTTGAAAATTATGGAAAGACAATATGGAACGTGGAAGTAATGCGTGTTTTAACGAATTTATTCTTAGCAGAGTTATTTGACTATGGCGTCAACTACTTCGCTAAAAATTACTTATTTACAATACTTGTTAATTCATATCATAGAGTTCTAGAAACACTAGTGTTTGTTTTCCAAAATTGTAATATTTTGTATATTTCGTCTTTCGATAATTTTCAAAAATCATAAAATGCGGGAAGGGGAGGAAGCCTCAGATTGTTCTTACAATGTTACGATCGAAAATCCAACGCGAGTCCGCTCCCACAGAAAGCAAGAGCGTTAACCATTCGCCTAGGTAGGAGGAACCAGGGGAATATCTAGGACTTTCGTGAGGGAGGAGCAGGTCAGAAAAACAGACCAGGGACCTCTTCGATATTTTCTTGCTAAATCATTTTTTAAGTATACACTTATATTTCCCTCTGATATCCACAAAAGTTGATATTTCTACACAAATCGAAGCTTTTTCTTAGGTATACTGTTGAAATAATGTTACAAAAAATATTTCCCCTTGAAGGGGGCACCCACGCCCTCTTTGGTCTCGTCACTGACAGGAATACTTATCGAAGTATTACATTTTAAGAGGGGAAAAAATAGCTTCTTGAAACTTTCAGTAGAATCTCACAAAACCTCGTGGAACCACGTGCCACAGCAAAAGCGGGAGAAAGTTTTTGTGGACGCAGTGAAGCATACCTCAGAAGAGCGGAGGAGATAATATGGTCTCTCAACAACTGTATAAAGTTTACAAAGTAAATTAAGCAAACACTGTTATCGTATCTGACGAAAACAACAGCTAACGGATTAAATAAGAAAGGGATTTCTCTTCTAGAAGCTATCTTTACAATCTCACGGGAGAAAACCTTACAATCTATCCAGAAATCTTCCGTTTTGTTTGTTTAACTGATTGTTAAAATTATCTGTTATCCGATACGTTCCTTATTATTGTATACGGTATTATTTTTATTGTGAACGTTCTGGATAGGACGCATTTTCCCGCAACACACTTTAAGATTTTTTTTCAATCCTCTCTAGCAAATACGAAACACCAGGTGTTGGAAAAATGGCTGATATAAAATGTCCATGCAAGCCTTGAAACAAACAAACAAACAAACAAAACAAAAAAGATATTTTTGTGAAAATTTTGAAAAATGACCGATTTCTGAGCAAGAGGTGTGCAAAGATATCGTAGCATCATTACAAATGACGTCATAGCTCCACAAAAAAAAAAAAAAATACCCAAGACTGTGTCCGTTTAGGAAATCACTATCGTAATTGTAGCCAATACATTTAACTCAGTAAAGTTTGTGATTGCAGAATATTACACTGTCGAACTTGCCGATCAGCTTCCTCGACGAGCAAGCTGATCAACAATGTTCGACAGTGTAATAACGCCCTTACGTAGAGAAAACTCTATGGAACACTCCCTCAGTCATAAACTTTGCTAATTTAAGGTTAGGTTAGTTGACTGAATTGTTAATCAGGTCCTGAACCAGCTGATGAGTAGGACGCGACCTACAGTTTGTAGTAAAAGGCGCTCTGAACTACACCGTTCAACGGACCCCGGCACGAAATGAACCAGTAGATTTCACCTTATTGAGCAAATGATTTGACCAACTTGTATACTAACCATCTACTTAAATCAACCGTCTTGTTCGATACATGAACAGTACATGATAGTTAAACTTATTCCCAAACGGTGAATATGTACAGATCGAAAAAAAAAATGTTGTTCATTCTATCTTACCCTTGCCCAAAATTAGAACAGAAAAAGGTCTTCCTTGTCAGTGATTATTTTGTGTAAAGAACGGACTTCAAAAAATAAGTCCTTTACTAGAACTAATTTATCATTAGTATAGAACACTATTAGAAACCACTACAAGCCGGTAATTGAATTAGTTTGTGGTACGCCACCGACAACAACCAAAACGATTTTGTGGGATTACAATTTGGAGGAATTGAATTGGCACAAAAATTTCACTTTACTTCCGCAAGATGCGTTGTTATTTCATCCTTTGTCACGTTTCTCTTTAGTTTAATATGACAATCGTTCAATTTATCATCATAAACACAACGTTTCTCTTCGCATAACCTGCGTATACTAAAATCTTCGGTGCAAGTCATCAGTATAGAAACAGCCTTCCTGCTCCAGGTGACAACGTGGCTGATATCAAATCGCCAACCGGCTGGTACGCGGGTTCCAAACCCCGCTGCGATCATCCTTACTAAGGGTTTCACTCAGTTTCACCAGGTGAATGTCAGGATGGTACCTTGAGTAATATACCTTCCCCCATCATCTGCGAAACCCATCGCGGCCTCAGTAAAAGAAGTAATAAATTAAAATTCATGGGCAAAGGTCACATGCTTGAATTAAAGGGAAAATCTCTTCATTGGCGGACAAATATCTAAATTCAAGGAAACTGTCACGTTTTATATAGTATTTTTGGGGGGGGAGGAGACAAAAAAGTCTTGTATTGAAAAGTATGTACCACACAATGTCTGACGTCATTTTAATCAGAGCAATGGTGGTCTATTAGGCCTTTATATGCTGGTGACACGGTAGTAACCCGTGGCGCAATCCGGGAGCAGATGAGCGTGGAAACTGTGTTATTGCGAATCTTCACATGCATCAATGCGCAGACACTTCCTGCCAAAGGAAGGAAAAAAAACAAAGCTGCAACTACAAAATGTGTGTATCATTTGATGCACTAAATCGGAAACTTCTCTCTCTCTCTTCCACTTGCATAACGAAAAGAAACCCTTTTGAATACACAATGAGAACACGAAAGGAAACAGAGCACATGATTATATTAGACCCTAATGTCGCACTTCCCCTTGAAGTCAATCGGGAAAATGTAGGTTACAAAAATTATAAAAGCGTCTACTTTATCTTTCGTTCCAGCAATATCCTAGAGAACGAAGAATACACGGAAAATTATCTGCTCCGTCGCTAACCGCATCAAACAATTTTATTCGACCAATTTATGTGCGAAACTTTAACCATTTCATGAGTAATGGACATGCATATTTAGCGGGGCGTGGTGGCTAAACGGTAGAGCGCTCACCTCTGGTGCTAGGGGTTGGTAGTTCGATCCCTGCTCAAGCGTGTGGTGGACAAACACTGTGTGCGTGGATTTTCTCAAGATTCTCACCGTTTCTTCCCACTCTCTTAATTCCATCATCATCCATTCCGCCTGAGACAAAGTTGCCTAAAGGTCTTAAAAATTAAATTCAAACGGCTACAGTGAGCAACATTTATATATATAAATATATATATATTCGAATAACTTTGAAATGAGTGGGTCGATTTGAGTACAGTTCTCGAGAAATTAAAGAGAATTCAATGTGTATACATAAGAGTCTCTGTATACGTAGGATGTGTATACGTAAGAGTCTCTGTATTCCAACACACTTCCGTCCGACACATTTCAATAATTTGACCCCTGATTGGTCGAATTGTTCCCATGCTCCTCTTGCCTGACTGTTTCCAGGGAAATTTCTGAACGTTTTAACAGTGCAGATTCAAAACTAGGTTCGGATTAATTTAACGCAGTAATTTGAAGTATGTTTTAACAAAAACTGTAGGTCCAACCCTTAGAAATTAACAAGTTCGTTCAAAACGTTTATACCAATTCATTTAAATGCTGCCTAACCAGGCACGAGTCTACAATAGAAATTTTTGTTTCGGAACAGGTATACGGGATTCGTGGTGCTGGTGGATTTTGACACTTAATTCTGCTTAAATTCCCAATTTCAGAGCAGGGACCTGATCCATCAGACACCGAAATACGTGACTGGCCCTAACTAAATAAGCGAGTTTCAGCTCCGAGATGAAAATACAGTTAGTCAATTGGTTGAAAAGTAAAAGTTGGAAGGACTGAGGGGAAATATTACAATGTGCTGATCTTCTATGAAATGAAACAAAATTAACGAACCAACAATCAAATTAAATTATGCTTCGAGAAAGTTTCGGATTTTGTTTAATCATGCGAGATAATAATATCGCTGTAGTTGTTCAACACTTACCTCTCAGCGGAAGAAGCCGCGGCCCTCGGCGTCTCACCCTGATGAGGCGCATCCTGGTGGCAGTGGGCTGCACTAGGGGTCGATGGAGGCACCGAACAGGAGATCTTCAATCAGGGCGATTCATCTTCAACCCGCAGACATTATCACAATTCTCAAATAACTAACGCGCTAATTTGAAAAGTCACATTTTAACACACCATCACTCAGCAAAACAGTTCACATATCAGTAACAATCTTTCAGATTTTAATGTATTTTTTTCCCCTTTAAGAGGAGAAAGTCTCGATTAAATCGAACCACAGTTCAGTCTATCATATGATCAGCTACCAAATTTCACTAGGGGGGGGGGGGGGGGAAAGGAAAATAATATGTAACCAAGAGTCAAGAATAAACAAATATCTACCAAATACTCTGTCATACACACACACATACTCAATACAATTTCATTCTCACACCTTTAAAAAATGCTAGTAAAACGTTAATGCTGGGATATGTGTGATAGTGGGCTTATAAAATGTATTATCTGCTCACAAATAACTAAGCTCTAAATTTTCGGACATTTTCACTAAGGTTAACTTGCCTCTTACGAGTAGAGTGACTTCTAATTTCTCATTTTACTATGATTCAAGATTTTTAATAAATTTTGGGTTGGCAGTGGGGAGGCATACGTGTTCGAACCCCGCTGCTAGTCATCCTGACAGGTTTTTCTCAGTTTCACCAGGCGAATGGTACTTCAACTAACACCTGGTCCTTACTTCCCCATTGCTTCTTCCTGAAGTGTAATCTCCGATGGTAGTCATCCCTAGAACGTGGCAGGCTTAACCCAAACCATGCTAGTTCAGCGCAGAAAAAGAATTTTAAAAAAAATGTTTTCTAAAAGAAATCCTGAATTTACACTAGAAATTTTATTATGCGGTGTTAATAATTGTTGTTTTGGCTAGCGTGTTTTTTTTTTTTAACATTTTATTTAAAATGTGTTTTAGAAAATCGCATTTTCCTTCCTACACTGATTTTTTATGTTGCGTAATGCAGTATACTTTCCTCACTGCATTATAAGAGATGATTCTCTTACAATTAAAATATATACAACTGTACAAAGATTCAACCACTCTTATAAAATACACTTTTAAGGGCAGGGTTCAATCAGTCGTCAACCGGTCAAGTTACTGACTGAAAATTATGGACGAGTTTGCATGTAAAATATTTTCTATAGCAAAGGCTGCTGGACCACCAGCGTCATCCTTTTAAAATTCTAATTCATTTTCACTAAATCTTTGTTCATGGTTAATTTGATAGCTAGTGCTTTACAAATATGCGCCCAGTTTCTTTTAAATATTTTCTACTTTGTTTTAAAATGTAACGAGTCTACCCAGACTCGCACAGTTCTGTAATCAACGCCCCCGTTCATGCGTGTCCGGTATGTGCAAAACTCAAGAATTGAGACATCCATTCAAATAAAAATTGGTCACACAGCGATAAGAAGCGTAAAAATTTGAACGTAGCGCCACGCAGCGACAACAAGTGTAAAAAAAATAGCGTTTAGTCCATTTTGGATTAAATCGAAAGTGAACAAATAACGTTAAATGTTTCCTCTTATGATTTGCTTCAGATTCTAATCGACCAATCCAATATTGTTAACTAGAGCTCAATGGTGAAAATCCATCAATAATGGTCTTATGTAGAAAACTTTCCCAGTGTTTGCATTAGATTTCTCTAAAAACAGGAAAAACGACTATCCTGAAGTTTAATGTCTTTCTGACAACCTCGGGCGATTTCTCCCCCCCCCCCTTCCCTTTACTTCCTCTGCAATCTACGCAAAGTTTCTCTTAGGCTATTCAATTACATCTGTCTGTATATTTCATGTTTTACTGTTTTGATGTGATATAGTCACCACAGGTCACTCGTACGGAACACAGAAAACTCTCTCTTCTGTGACTTGGACTCAACAAATACAAACACACAAAAGCGATAAGTCAGGTTCACAAATAAAATGATTTACAAATGACTGATTAAAATAGTTTCTTTTTTTATTATTATTATATTATTTAGTTGGTCTAACACAACATGGTATTAATGACGATCTGTTCTTCCTTTTACGAAAGATAACAGCTGTTGACTAGCTTGTTTTAAAAGCTGTATTTAGGACAAAATAACTACCTCACTTCCATTCGGACTGATGTGAACTACTTTCTTACAAACATTACCAACCAACAATTCGGTCAAAAAACAAGTATTCACTTTTCCTTATCCGACAATCCTTACTGCAACATTCCGCAACTGCAAACAAATTTACTAATTCATTTCTATTCTTTCTAAATTTAAGATATTTTCAAGCTTTTGCAGATGTAACGTTACGTTCAGAGAAGAAGTATTGGGTTGGTGCATAATATCGTAGTTTTTTTCTTCAAATGACTAAATGTGTTAATTGACACTAATTTAACAGGAACAGAGGACACAAATTATTCAATAATATATTCTGTATTGGTTACGATTGTCTGCCAACGTTCGGGCTGTTTCTTGATTCCATGACTTCAGAAATATGGTGATTGGTAGTTGAAGATGTTGTCAATCAAAATATGGAAAGCACTTTCATTCTAGAAGGAAATTCCTGGAAGATTTGTTGAATAGAGAGCACAAAATGTGGCAATATCAGGGAGTAAAATCACGGGAATACGGGAGTGTAAAATAACCTTCCCTTAGCGGAATGTGGGTGGGCATTATCATGATGCAATATCATTAATATTCTTCTTAAATTTTAAACAGCTTTTCTGAAAAGCTGTGATAATTAAGATTCGACACTTTGTGATGAGATCGACGGTATGTGAAAGAAGACACGACCAGCTGACAATAGGAACACATCCAAGGAAATTACGTATGTCCCAACCCAAAACCTGCAAACTATCAATATGTGACAATCAAAATCAAACATGGTGATGTTTTGAAACTTTCTGAAATTATAAAATTAATAAAGACTGAGGATAGAAGTACCACAAAGCGTTTTCTAACGCATGTACTCGTCCGACAATTTTCAATAAATGAAAAATATCTTCCGGAACGTTCTTAGAAAGCTCTTTCTTTTGAAAACAAAGATATTTTCTACAGATATTATTCAGACAGTCCCTTCAACATTTTAAAATTCCCCCCACGTGGAGAGTTTCTTAAAAAAAAACTACTGCATATGTGATTCTGTATTCACATAATCACCGAATTCGGTAATCGTGTGGACTAGGGCGTAGAACAACCGTTCACGAGGTCGCTGGTTCGAATTCCACCTGGGACACGGATGTTTGTGAATTTTAACAGCAATGCACGGATACTGTCGAGACGGGGCCGAAGTCCATACTTACTAAAATGGCTGATACAACAAAGTTTACTCACAATTTTTTTTGAATCCCCAAATTGAAACTTAAGACGGGACCAATAATAACGTACTGAACTACGTATAGAGAAATTAGCGTAATTTCTTTAAATGGACAAATCTAACCAAATGAAAAGGACCGTTCAAAAGGGTCCGGGTAAATTGAGACAGTGGCGGATCCAAGATTTTTGGTGGGAAGGGGACCGGGTGGAATGAAAAAGGAACAATTTCGTATTTACCCGCTAAGTGAACTTTTCTTTTTAAAGTATAAATATATCATATTTTCCATTAGATTACTGTTTTATCACAGAATATTACACCGATATCCCCCAAAAGTGATATTTCTATATAAATTAGATTTGCCTGGAAATAAATCAAAACTTTTTTCTGAGATAAATTGTTGATTGTTGTTATTAACGTCCTAAACTTCTAAGGACGAGACCTACAGTTTAACGTGTTTTCCGAACAACTTGTGCCCCCACCGGGAATCGAACCCGGGATCCCTTGATTACAAGGTAGGGAGCGTTACCACTCACCCGCAGGAGACACAGATAAATTGTTGAAATAATTCTATAAAGTATTTTCCTTTAGGAGCACCTCCTATCTCTGGATTCGCCACTGAATAGCGATTGATGAAAATAATAATAATAATAAAACTGTTTAGGTTCAGTTTATCTGCATTACAGACGGCTAAAGATGACAATTTTAGGACAGTCCGCTAAAAATATCAGTAATAAACACGAAAATGGTGGGGAACATACCAGTATTCTGCCTAAACCTAAACGTTGTAATTTGATATCTAATCGTGCGTAATAGTTGTGAATTCATGCTGTAGTTTACGACACTGTACCACATAACGCCCACGAAAACATAACAGAAAATCTTCAGACATTAGAACTTGACTTCGTTTGGGTCATAAATTAAACCAACTTGATTCCATGTAGGTGGCCAAAGTGACATGAGACAACAAACAAACAGTTATTTCATAAACTCTGGACTAGGAATTCCAGCTATCATGGCCTTTTTGGAAACGGAAAACCACGCATTACTGCACCTGGTGGTTATTTAAGAAATAAAACAAGTTTTCTTTTTTTTTTCTTTAATTTTTCACGTGATTATGTATAAATGGTTGCGTGTTGGTTGTGTAGTAACAGGTAGTACAAGGTAGTTTAGTTCGTACGTAGGCCATGTCGTGTTCTCCTCGCGGTCAACAGTTGACCCTACCCTGCGGAGATTAACTTGGAAGTCACAGTTTGAGTGTTGGTGTCAATCAAACATAAAAAAAACAAAAAAAACCTCCGGGAGAAAGATCAGCATGGCTTAGTTAGCAAAGCCTTGGCTTTGTCTTTGAAAGATCCTGTGTTTACGTCCAGTGACCGATCATTATGACAGATTTTTCCAGGGGTTTTCCTCAGTCACCCCATTGTATTAGGCCCTGTCTGACTTCCTTTTTACGTTCATCCCTCTTGATTTAACTCGATGGCTTACGGAAGGGAACTAGCAAGTTCATACCCGCAGTAACAACCACCTGTCATTGGATTCTATCCTAGGCAGTATCAAGCCAGTCTTCATAATGTCTTCTGATATCAACTGTAAAAGGGGCTTAAATCCTATCATGAAGAACGGTAGTCCATCGAGTGACGCTAAGAAACGAATCTTAGCGGCACTCACACATATACAGCTAATTTAGGATATAGCGAACTACACAAAACCTGATTTTGATGCTTGAACTTGCATTCGAAAGCTCTTTGCCATACTAAAACACAGAAAAAAAAATTGGGTCGGTAGGATTTCCCTGGGAATTCCTTAGGGCGATTTGAAAAATAAATAAATCAAAATTTCACATTTCTGATGATAGCACTAATCCCAGACCATACAGGAGACAGAAGCTTACGGAATCGTAATATATGTTTCAATACCTTTCAAATGGTTTATCATACGTCAAAATCGGTGAAGGAGTTCAAAAGTTACCATCCCAGCATTCGTTTTGTGAGTGGAAAATCTCAGTCAGGATGGTCGGTCACGGAGTTTAAACTCGCATACCTAGCCAATCGATTCGCGCCATTGACGTTCACGTTATCGTCTGCACAACGGGACCTCGGTAAAATTTCACTGTTCCCCTGAACTTAATTTTGCAGAGAAGAGAGTCTGCGATAATACTTCCTGTATATGAAAGAACTGGCTTCTTGTAGGCAATTCTGAATAACATAGGTAGATGAAAAAAGCCGGATTCATATAGGACTCAAAAACAGATGTTTTGAGGTCTGCATCAGGCTAGGTGTTACACCTTACTTCCCAATTTATATATGACCGCCCCGCTGGTCTAGTGACTAGTGATGCTGGCTACGGATTTAGGGGTCCCGAGTTCGATTCCCGGCGCTACCAAGGATTTTTTCCCCCAAGGCCTGGAACGGTGCCCACCCAGCATCGTGATGTCATTGGGGAGGTGCTATGAATAAAAGATAGTGGCGATCACAGTGAGAGCTTCGGCTCTCCTCTCCCAACCCGTCTGGTCAGCGTGGGAGCAGTAGACCAACTCCTTCCTCCGAGGAGAGGCCTCATCCAGTAGTGGATCGAATATAGCTCTGATTTATACATGCACGCCATCCATTGTTTTGCCTCAGTCAAATGAGATAGGTATGTAAAGTTTGTCGTAGAAGTCTGGTCGAACTCAATGGATTAGTATCCCCCACAGAATCTGATCCATACACAGGGTGGTCCTAAATATATCGGAACTTTGTAACGTATATAACTACTTTTAAAAATAAATAAATAAATAACTGAGCTAAAAGGGGGTTCCTTTGCAGAAATGGCGAAAGAAGCGTTGTTTTGGAGTTAGGCAAGCAAATCTAAGCGGCATTGTTACAAATTCAAATTGTTTTATTGCCAGAACATTAATATAGTTATCTACAATGTATGGCATCGTCATCTTAGAGTATAGTTACATTCAGATTTTGGAGCTATTTTCAAGAAATTCGTCTACACTATAAACAGCCATGGCAGTTAACTTATGCTTTACAATATTTTTAAATTTTGTTATTTCTAGGTCTTTGATTTTGTTAGGAAGATTATTATCTAGTTTTTTACTCACTTAAATTACATTGACCAATTCTTGCAACTGTTCTGTGCCTTGTTAAGTGGCTGTGAACAGATTCATTACTTTCTAATTCACTGAGGTTATTTTTCACGTACATTAAACATTCTAATACATACACGTATAGAGATGGCACTGTTAAAAAAACAAGTTTTTTAAATAAAGGTTTACATGATGTTTTGTTATCCACGTTACAAATTTCTCTAATGGCCTTATGCCATAAGCTAAGTGACTATATATATAGGCGAAATAAACAGTTTTAAGTACCTGTTCAGTGACGCACAGTTTTAGTTTTCTAAGCATGAAAATACCTTTGCTCAGTTTCTTACATAGATGATCAATGTGATAGTTATATTTAAGGTTAGATTGTATATATACTCCTAAGAACTTTACTGAGTTGATGGAATCAGCTTTTTTCTTGGTTAAAGAAAACCCTAGGTTGTCTGTTTTATCTTTGTTAACACATAAAAGATTTACTGAGCACCAATTCTTTACAGTTGAGTTTGCAATAGTCAGGTTGTTTAAAGCAGAAAAACTATTATTTCCGGTTACCTATACAGCTAGATCATCGGCATGCATGTAAGAATAAGTAGCGTTGCTGTCTACATTTTTTGCTAAATCATTTATACATAATATGAAAAAAAAAAAACAGGCCCAAGTATGGAACCTTGAGGTACTCCCGTACTTAAATTTAGATACTGAGAAGATTCACCATTATAATACACAGATTGATATCTATTTGTTAAATAGGACTGAAAAAATCTAAACTTTAATCACTGAATCCATAATACTTGAGTTTCTCTAATAAGATTTGATGGGAAATTGTGTCAAATGCCTTTGACATATCATAGAATCGTCAAAGTACATTATTTCTGATATCTACATTCTTAATACATTCACTGATGAGACTTACTATGGCGAGGTAACGACATACTTTTTTTTAAAAAAAAAAAAAAAGAAAGAAAGAAAAATATCCTTCAGAGGAACATTTTTGTTGTTTCCATATAAGTAATCACCTCTAAAACTTTGTTTCCACACTTTTTAACCACCCTGTATAGAAGAAGAGTCTGGAAATTAAATTAGCAGCATCCAACATCATATGATACAGCTTTGATATTTGCTTCTCAGGAAATGAATACTCAAAAGTAACCATTGCACGTATAAAACAACTTCCTTTTTTTCTTCTTCTTCTTTTACCTCAGAAAACACATTTCAGTCACGGAGTGGGGTTTTAAAAGTGTGACACAGACATACACAACTGAATGAGTCACATTTTTCAACGAAATTTCACACCAAAATGATCGTGACTGATGAGTGTTGTAAATGCATTAGACGATGCTTCTATTGTTATCAGATGTTAGAAACAAAAGCCCAAAACACCAGATGAATGAACATCTGTCGTCTGGGAAAGATTTTTTCTTCGCCTCACGACCAGAGTCACCAACTCTGCCATTTGTAGCTTCTGGAGACAGACATCATGCCCTGGATATTCTTATTGCTTTCTGTGTCCCGGGTTCAAAGATGTGTTGAATGGAATGGTTCGGATGCCACCTAATCAAAATAAAGCAGTTGAAAATATCGATTTTAGCATTAACAAATTTCCCCCGTTGGGTAGACAAGTGTAACATCAGGTCGTTTACAAAGTTAGGAAACTCTTCTTTGCTATAATTTCCACCTATCATATCCATTCTCCCAACTTCACTACTGACATTCTTACCGAGAACCTTAAAAATATAGCCCCTTATTCGTGTATTCTTGTATTTTTAGTAATAAATTTTGTCTGATTGGCTGAGATACGGAATAAGCACAATTCATTGTCCGGAATTCGGATATTACCAGCAGTAGCGCCCCTAAGATATGCGTGGCCCCGTGTGCTTCGCCTTATTAGAGAAGTTGATTAGTAACATTATTTTCTATGCTACGGCGGATTCGCTAAAGTGCGCCCCCCCCCCCCTCCCAGAGGTGCAGAGCCCGGGGCATGGACCCCGTCTGCCCTGCCCTAACGGCGGCACTGATCCCCAGAATATCTTCCGACAATTCAAATAGAAAAGTAGAATGTTCTACGAATATCTCCATGTCCGGGATGAATGCGTATAATACGGATATCCCAGATATATTCTACGAGTAGGCAAGATTGTTTATCCTTTTGTGATATTCTCAGAATGTTCTAGAGATATTCCGAAAGTTCCAATTTACAATATATTAGGGATATGCTTATTTGTTCCATATTCTGGCATATTTACGAACATTGGCGATCTAAACTTTGTGAAATATGGGCCATTTTAGTTCTTATGAACTTCGACCCGTCACAATAAAAGGAGTGCAATACAGTTTAAAATCGGCATCCATGGTCCAAGTGGGATCCGAACCCACCACCTCATAAACGAAGGCCCAGCGCCCTAGCTCACACGGTTACAGAGATCGGCATTGGGGATCTAAAGATATTCGTGGAATATTGCGTCCTGTGTGTGTGTGCTGTGGCACAAGGTTGACAAGCAATGATTCCAGACTTTTTATATCCTTGTATAGTTACACATCATCAGACAAGCGTACCGCCAGCCACAAACTGTTGAAGGAATGTGCAACAAAATACAGGGTGTTCTAAAAAAGACTCCGTATTTTCATATGGTTGTTATCGGTTTATGAGATACAGAAGGAAGTCAATACTTCAGCCAAAGCAAGTACAAATAAATTTTATTTGAATTAGTGACAGACTGACATGTGTTCATGACTTTATTACTAGACGAAACATATTACAGTAATGGGTACAGAGGCACTACTGGTTACCAACAGAACGCGAGTCGCGGTGGCTCAGTGGTTAGAGCGCTAACCTCTGGCGCTGGGATCGTCTGTTCAAACCCTGGTCGTGCCATGCGGGCTTTGTGGTGGACAAAATCCGTGCACACAGAGGTGTAGTTCTTAAGTCCAGGAATTAGTGATGAATCCATGGATACATATCAATGAGACTTCACAGATACTATTCACATGGCCAATATTTAAAATTTTCACCACCACCCCAGCATACGTGGTATCTCTAGTTACAACTGGCCACAGACCTTTGCGCCATAGGTAACATGATTTCTGACTTGATTTTGGTACTGTTAAAACAATTTTCAACGGACTGGAAACACTGCTGACATTTACTCACGCCATCTTTTAAAAAGAACTGAAAACTCCCATCAAAATAAATGAGTCATTCTCTCTCTCTCCTCCCTTCCGTGTGGGAGTATAATAAGAAATAACAAAATAATAATAATAGTGTTTTTCTTTTCTTAAAAGTAACTGCTCATAATGACAATATTGTATTTGAATAGGGTTACGAATAATTTAATGTTATTTTTAAAACTGACGAAGCATAATTATGTTTGTTATTTATTGGTAGTGGTTGTATATTTTCCAACACAATCGCGAGAAATTTTCTGGTGCATAACGGCTGCAGGATTTATTTCAATGAACAAGCAGCTGAAAGTTTGTTTTCCTTTTGCTTACAAAGAGAAAAATCTTGAGCTGCATACATTTACGTGTATTATGCATTAAAAAGTTTATTATACTGTGGTACTTGGAAAACGGGACCTACAGCTTTTGTAAAAGCGGACTCCGAACCACTCTGTTCAATGACCTAACTACATTTATTCTAACAAACAAATTTTCTTCACGACTCCGTCTGTTCCGTGTGGGAGACAATAAACGTCACCCCGTTTTGAAGAAAAAGAAACCCACAACGGAAGATTACATGTATGCCTGTTGCATACGAATATCCTTTATATCTATACGTTTAACTTCTCCCCTGTGAATGTTCACCACCGAAAAATAGGAGGGTTATAAAAAGAATATATACAGGAGTATATTATTAAGCTATTGGGGGGGGGGGGGGGCTCTTATATTAGTGCAGCAGCCCATCTAATAACTGAACAGTTTGTTTCTAGCAAACGGGAGGGAGGTTGCTTGGCAACCAATGCTCATCTGAAAGGTTGCTATGGCAACAGACTTGATATTTCCTCCCCTTAGACCATTCAGCAATACGGGTTGCCAGGATAACAATAATGTCTTAAACGCAGTCACCGTGGTTCAGTGGTTAGCGTCATGAGTTGGTACTGGAAGCAAGCAGGTTCGAGTCCTGCTGATGGCCCATTCTGACAGGTTTCCTAGGATTTTACTAAGATCCATCAGGTGAATGCCGGGATGGTTTCTAGACAGATTCTGACCTCCATCTTCCCCATCACAAAATCAGCAAGAGTGATCGCCGATGGACGGCATCTTAAGCCTACTTACATTAAGTAAGGTTAATGTAAAGCCAAGATCTCCCAACAAAAGATGGCAGCACCATATCCGTATATGTCTCATGTATTTTTAGCTTTGCACGAAATTTCAATGTTGCTCCTACAAATTCAAGCATAGAGAGTTCAAAGTTTCAGGGAAGAAAGTTCATAACCACTTCAAGAGTTCTATCCGTGACGATTTTATATTTTCTTTCTTGTTCATTGTTGAAATCGCTTCATTGTTGTTATGGATATCCAAACCTATAACAATGAAGCTCTTTCAACAATGAAGAAAAACGAAAAAAACAAATCGGCATTGATGGAACTCTTGAATTACTTATGAACTTTCTTCCCTGAAAGTTTGAACTCTCTAGGCTTGAATTTGTAGGAGCAACATTGAAATTTCGTGCAACGGTAAAAATACATTAGACACATACGGAGATATGGTGGTCATCTGCTTTACATTAACCTTACAATGAAGAAAGTACAATAGCAAGTCATAAAGGAGATTGCGTGTCTTTTCTGATCGAGTACAAATGAATATGAAATACAATGCTTAGGATATATATAACAGATTGAGATCACCCATTTTAAATAATTGAACGTTTAAACATTTCACTTGTTTGTGTTGGAAAGGATCTTAGACAACACTAGGCTCTTAGGCTGCAGACAACACTACTACAATAAATTTCTATGAAGCGTCGACATTCCCATTTCAAACGTTGCCTCCCTTCCAGCCTTTGCCCATTCTGTCGACGAGTCTAACCTAATTTGAGGGTGACCTTCCAAGCAATAACTCCTGAATTGCAGTCTGCAAAAGAAGAGAGGATGGGGAGGATAAAATGGCTCCTTTTCCCAAAAACAAAAGAGATAGAAAAGAAGACACTAGAAGAACCATTTCGAAGACGGAATAAAACGACTTCTACAAGCTCTGCGTTTCTTTGTTATTGGCGCAATAAATCCCGCAAAGTTCTTCATTCATTATAATACTTTGTTTTGGAGTAATGACTGAATATTCGTCGCCATAAATTACGTTTTGTTGCTAGGGTGGTACGTACTGTAGTTAATTAGATATCTTTACCCCCTGCAATGAAGTTTTATTTTTATTACGCACGGTCTTACTAACAAGCTACATACACAATTGCACAATCTCTCTCACTGACTATATCCAAATAGATCAACAAACAAGTTCCGCTTTTTCATTTAGAAATATGGGTGATTGTTACAAGAACGAAAGCAAACACTTGGCTTTTTGTCGCTCTATTGTTTCCGGAAAGCTGAAAATAATTATGACAACTATGCAGTGTGTCATAATTGGACCACCTTACAATAAAATATCACAAATACTAGAGAAGTAGTCTTAAACTTTAAATAACTGTCCGTAAAAACATAATATTGGGAGACGACATTGGGAGGATGATATTTGAAGGGATCATCGAGAAGTAGGTGTTTGTGATGAAAACTGGCTTGATCTTGCTCAGGATAGAACCCTATGGAGAATGTTTGATACTGCGGCGATGAACTTGTGAGTTCTGTAAGCCATAGAGTAAGTAAAACATGATATAAAAGTACTTATCGTGATGTAAACAACTTATGTTTACAATATGTTTAGATGGAGAGCGTTAATCGGGCCAATTCCTGTAGAATATGTAATACATAATTGTTTTTTTATTTATGGTCTTTAGGCATCTAAGGCTCAGGCCAGGAAAGGGATACGGGAAACAGTCCGCCAGGACTCCAAGTTGAAGGTACCATCGCTTCATTTGCCCGGTGTGGCTGAGAAAAAAACTTAGAAAAAGTTCAGTCAGGATGATTGATTGGCCACTGGGATTGAACCTACGACCTCCCGAATGTTAAACCAACGCTCTAGCAGTACGACACGGTCGCTCGGTATGTAATACATAATAAAAAATCAAACTCTCTAACACTAAAACACTCGACAAAGGAGGAAAGAAAATTAGAAGATATTCAACTTATTTCCATTTCAAACTTGTAAAGCCCGACAAAACCAAGAAAATCGATATAACTTTTTGTAACTACAGTAGAACTCAATTAATCCGTCACCTATGGGACTGAGGGCATGGTCGGAACGCAAAAAGGATCGGATTATCACAGAAGCATAAATATTTAATACATACAAGTCCTTTAAGCTCAGCGTCACGTGTTTCCGCTTTTTAAAGGGACGAGTACTACACTGCAACTCGATTTTTAGCACAAATAAACTGTCCACTTTGTAAAAAATCAGTGCTTAAACAACAAACACTCGCAAAGCAAAACATCAGAACGCACTAATCGAGTGTTACCAGCTGACTTACTCTACAAAGTACGTAGTGTTTTAAGGACAAGTACAGACATACGTCGACATTCCTCAACCTCCGCTGGAGTCGAACCATCGGAGGTCGGATTACCGCGGTTCTACTGTACAGATCTCACTACAAAAGTTTGGTCAATAACTTGGATTTGAAACCTGGTCAATGGTTCTTAGGCGATTCTGTCGCGGCTGACCTGTGAGATCAGTTTGTCTTCATATAAATGAAGACGGGAGAGGCCTGAAAAAAAAACTGAAGATTTTCTATTGCAATGAGCGAGCACAAAGTGTAACCAATATGTCACCAGGAACAAATGCGAACGATGAACGCAGAAAAAGTTTTCTATTAATTTGAGATTGCCAAACATAAAACCGTAGATTTTGTTCAAAGCTGTGCTTATGTGAGAGAAACGGGGTCGCTAGAATAGCAGAAAAAACGAAAATCGAAGCAATTTCTCGTTCAGAAATTTTTGGAACCGAACCAACAGAAAAAGACGGATGAAGTTTGCTGAACAGAATCTTAAGCTAGGCGACGTCAAGATGAACGAAGCACTACGACAGGAAGAGAGTTTCTTACAAGAAACAAAGGAGGAAAAACTTCCTGCAAAGTTTAAAGCCTTAGAAAATCTCTGGAAGCTCAAGATTCAATGGCTGCTCGATGGGGTCACTGGAAAGTTTCGTTCTGGATCTAAAGCTCCCCTCTGACGTCAGTAATCCGCTGTTCTAACGGACTGTGGGGAGATGTCTTTTTCGTTCCACAAGTAGATACTTTGAAAAACATGAACGGTGACTTTCTTGACACTTAAGGGAATGCATTTGTTGTATAAGAAACAAAGGACTGAGAGGAAGAACGACGGAATACTCTTCCAGATACATATTTATTTATTTATTTCTATATCTGAAACTTGAGACTCCAGTGGTTCTCTAGCTCATGAAATTCAGAAGCACAAATATTTTCAAGTGGAAGCCTTCTCTCTTATGTATGGAATATTCTACCCGACGCGTAATCTAATAAAATTATGACTTTCTTCTTGAATCTCAAAGCGATATTCCTGGAATATTTTGTGTTACATGAATAAATTGTCTAAACGAAATAAATTTAAAAGCAAACGAATGTCAGATTCGCAGTTTGCTATTTTAAATTTGGTCAAGAACCGATGACTTTACCAAAGGCGACTTGTCTATAGGATCTGAGGAGCTTTTTGCAGTATTCCTGCAGTTTCTTACAGAAATATTTCTAATAATCTTAATTATATATATAAAAAAAATGAATATTATAGACCTACGTCTGTAAAGAATTTAATTAATTAAATGCGTAACACGTCTGAATCAAATACATCTGCAGATTTAAAAGCCACATTGTTCTCCTTGAAACGGACCTACTGTGGATACTTTTAGGTGAGGCTGGGAAGTCCTACACTCTTTTAAAGGCTATGAACCTCACTTCATTTTACCCTCCATGGGTCACAGGGTAGAACCAAGACTTGGAGTACACAGCTATTTAAGAAAAATCGATCTACTGACCTACTATAATGTTTTGAACATCATTTAGAAAGATCCTAATTAACTTCCAGCCAAAATACAGCTTATGAGGCCTTGGTAGACCCCCAACCCCTTTCGAATTTAAAGAATATGATATAGATTAACAACAAATTGAAATTTTGGAAAGCGATCTCTGTAATACTTATTAACACCTATTAAAGACATTCAATCCGCCCTCAGTAGAGGAACTGTATACTCTGCCGCTCTAAATAAAAGCCCTGCAAAGAGAGTAAAAAATTGCTATGTTAATTCAACACTTTTCGGTGTCCCAGGGCAACCACCACTTCTTTGTGTTAACCAAATCAACCCAATGTTAATTTCGGTCATTCAACAAAAGGAGGGGTGCCATATTAGCGCTAACACAGTGCTGAATCACTGAAACCACACAACAATCTGTGTTAATTAACGCCACAAAGTGGTGGTCGCCCTGAGACACAGGAAAGTATTGAATTAAGAGTTTTTTTTTCTGTGTACTTTGAATTCGACCAAGACTGTACACACTGGAACCAACCACCTTAGTGTTTTTACTGCATATAGATTGGAGCCGCAATAACTAGAGGAAAGAGCAACCCAAAATAGAGCAACTACATATTCCGGATCCGCTCGAAGTAAAACCACTCCATGGTATGGAAAAGTGGGGTAATAGAACCGAGTGGTCGGGTGAAACTGGGCACCTTGTTTTCCGCTTGACCAGTTCACCTTTGTTGCGGGTGACGCCTGAAAGAAGTTCAAGTGATGTGTTTGGCTGAGTTTTCGTCTATTTTTTTCTGCTTTTTACCCATTCTTACAGAATCAATGCTGCAGTCACTGAACAGGTAAATATTATTGTCGTATTTTAAAAAAAAATAATGATAAATAACAAATAATTATTTTTCACATAGCTCTCACAAAAATGTAATACATTTAATAACAATTGAGGAGACTGTACCATTATTATTAAAAATAATTTTGTAATTGTGAACTATTATAAATAAACTTATTGACGTCTTCAGACTACAATTCTTAAAATATATTAAGATCTACGCCTGGATGGATGGGTCCAGTGTACAAAATGTCTCGGCTGAGCCCATGATGATTGCAGTAGTGCGGTGAAAAAGACAATGACTTTTGCCGATAAGCCTTAAATTTAACCATGTAATTTTTGTTTCCAGGCACTTATTTTTAATATAACGTGTGCAACCCGGTTATATTCCACCGCCGGTGAGGTAATTCCAGATGGTTTGACTTTTTTATTAAAAAAAAAAATACAAAATAGATTTCAAAAACTTAGTAAGACCTTTTTTGTAGGTACAGTCTTAAAGAATAATAAATGCAGCATAATTATATTGACTTTCATTAAATTTTGTAGGCAATCTTGGCTTCGCACCAGGTTCGACACCAGTTCCCCCTATATAAAGTGGAGACGCTCTTAATATTGACTTGTTGGACGTTTCTCTGTGTAATTTATGATCAGAAGCAAAATGGTAGTTAATCGCATGAAATGACGAAAAACCAGTGTACACGCCCTCTGTTAATTAGAATTCTCAGAACGATTTATCATCAGCCTTTTTTTTTTCTTATACTTTCTTCCATCGTTCTGCTACAGCGATTATCAGTAGCTGTGTGTTGGTCGGTGACTTGCTTTATAATAAAATGTTCAAACTTTTATCAGATTTCTCCCTTGAGTCATTCCAATTTCCTTTTTGCAACTACTCGTAGCGTACGTACCGTACAAGTATGTGTGAATGCCTGGGTGTCCTTCACGGTCTCCTGCGCCCTCTACCGGTGAAACGCTAAACAACAAAATGTTTTCAGTCAAATAAATGTCTTGACAAAGAGGGCGTTTCGTTACGTTTTAACGCGATCAGGTTTCTGTATGCATTCCTTCCAGCTGTATGAAGAAATTGTGTCAATATTTTGAAGAAACGGGATGCAAGCGAAAGCAATCCCAGAAGTTTGAATTTTATTTACGGCCTTTTAGGCTTCTAAAGCTCAGGCCAGGAAAGAGGAGGGGAAAGGATTCGAGAAAATGTCGGCCAGGGTCTATGTTGAAGGTGTCATCCCGGCATTTACCTGGTGTGACTAAGGAAAAAAATCTGGTAAAACCTCAGTCAGGATGGTCGGCTGCTTGAATCGAACCCACGACCTTCTGAATGCTACACCAGCGCTCTACCAATGAGCTACGGTGGATCGGTAACGTTTTTGCTTGTTTTGATGTCAGGGCTCAACTCCCAAAGTTTCCCCCGAGGTCTTGTTACACCCTGTATATTGTTATCAGTTATATTATACACTTATTTGTGATCACTTTGAAGAAAATAGTTTCGACAAGAGAGAAGGCAGTGAGCAGCTAGGCCTGAGTTTGAGTACCATTCCGACATTTGCCCAGTTAAAACTCCAAAGTTTCCGGTAGCAGGTTTCGAACCTGTGTGTATACTCACTCATGATCCAAAGTCTGTGACCGTAACCGCTAGAGCACAGGAGCTGGGGGTGACATGTATGATTCAAAACTCTGGCTTTTTAAACATTTTATATTTGCTTTCTCTCTCTCTCTCTCTCTCTCGCTCTCTCTAAAAGAGCAAAGATTAAATATCTCATATGTTTACCGTCTAAAACATTACGACATGTCGCGAAGGAGGGGGCCCGGGGGATTAAAGCAGCAAAAAGAAACATCTCATAGTTTATCTGGAAAAACTGTGTCACATGCCAACAGAGAGCTTGTAGGCACGCCTCGCATCTACTGCTCACATGGGCGTGGCCGCCACGACTTGGAGGAGACACCAAATATTGAACTGTGGGTATTTCTTGTCTTTGTAGGATAATTCAGACGGGTACATTATGTAAACATTTTAAATAATTGCTAAAAAAAATACTTTAATATTCGTAAAAAAAAGAGAGAGTGAGTGGGGTAAAACATTTCTTAGATATTCTTGGTATATACGTACAACGAATGCCAATGACCGAGATCAGTACAAATGCTGAGAATATTTCTTAAGCTATCCAAAGGATATCCACAAAAGCACGTGTAAGCTTGTTTTCTCGGCAGACTATTTTGAAAATATTACGGAAATTTGCATCCTGAATATCTTTACTATCATCAGAAGAATATGTTACGATATCCTTTATTTACTGCGAAATGTTCTGGCATTATCTACGTACTCATGACATTCGGACACAGGGATTCCACCAGGATTTTCATTTTAGTTAATCTTGCATGGTTTCTATCTATTTTTGACCCTAAAAACTTTAAAGTTGGGGGTAACCCACCACAGGAAAGGGTCTGGCAGAACCGCTGTCGGCATTATACTGGTAACATTATCTTTGTCAAAATGCATTCCAATAGCAGAGTAATTACCAGAATTTAGAATGCCATGCACCAAACAAATTAAATTTTGATACTCTGAAGCAACTCTAAACAAACACAATTTTTCCTTTTTTCGCTAAATATCCATTCACAAAAAAATCACAATGCCGTTTCCGATGACGAAATTCCACCACCAGATTCATTATAGAATCCCTATAACAGGAAAACTGCTTGTAGTATACCCCTATAAAAATTTAAAAGTTTATTTTGCGAGGTTCTGAAGTTCAATTCTGACCGACGGCTGACCATTCTGAGGCCTTTCCTAGTTGTTTTTTTTAGTTACACCAGGCAAATGCCGTGATAGTACCAGTCTGCTGCCGGGTACACATCCTATATGAGGGCCGAATATGTGACGGATCCTTGTTTCAAGAAGTATAGTACTCTCTCTATATATAATTCGACTGCGAGCTACTCCGGCACGTCCAGTAATCCGATGTGCTCCTAGCGAGTGTGAAGGCCCAGAAAGGGGAACAAGTCGCTTCAGATTTCTGAGCATAAAGCAAAAAAAAAAAAAAAGTTTCCATACTATTTTCCTACCGCCGCGTCTAATACAATCGCTATGCCGATTTGCCTCTCTTGTATTTGTGATTGTGTCATTTTGAAGAGCGTAATTTATGTTATTTATGCGTTTTTTTCGACAACCTTCCAGTAATCCGACATAACCCTGGTCTAGTGTGTGCCGGATTAGTGGGAGTACCCTGTACATCCCATGAAACGTGACGATACTTAATTTTTGATAAGAACCTATATTTTTTTTAATATAAAAGCATTATTTTCTAAGCGCAGTTCATGTCTACAATTGCTTTCTCCAATAAGCCTTTCGTTTATCGTTCTAATATTTCATGCGTTGCATAATTTAAGTCTAAGCTGATTGTAATAAACTACTCAACCCTACTTCAAGTACTGCACTGCCCGGAAAAAATAACCACTGGCCGCCACTAGTCGAGAGTGAGTGACATAAAAGGAAGGGACTTTTTCTCAAAAGGCAGTTACAACTTTCTTGCAGTTAACTGTTAACACACTTACCAGCAACGAACGATTATAAGTTCAAAGTAATTAATCAACTCGTTAGGAAGAACATCGCCTACACACAAACAACAAAGCAGGACATTTTTAAGGTTGCTTTCTTATAATTTACTTTAGTGATTTAAAGTCCGGTCCGCCTCCACGTGATTTCCTGAAATGCAAACATCTTGAAATCCAGGAAGAATTAGCGAGTTGTCAAACATAATGCCATCATCGCAAAGAAAGAAAGAAGGGAAGAAAAAAAAGCAGGTTAATATCTGCACAAATATAAACTGTATTAAAAGCAAAACTTCTTTTATTTAGAAGAGGAAAGGAGAGGAAAGAAATGAGTCATTTAAATTAAAATATTTAAGGGAACATATATGTAAAGGTAGCGAAGCGGCTTGTTATTACTCTAGCTAAGAATAAGATAAGTTGAAAAAACAAAAAGAAAAATTAACTTTGCAACCAGGTCATGTATTAGTGTTTCTGACACCACACTATTTCCCTGCGTCCCACTCTTCTTGTGTTAAAATACTCCAGATGACGTTACCAGTACTTGAGGCAGGATGGGAAATTATTCTTCGTTTGCGATTAAAATGTCTATTCCCACGCAGTCGGTTTTTTTTTTTCCTTTTAGTCTTTCGCGATTGAATACTGTAGAAGTAAAGCAACCCAGGCTCATATGTATTAAACATAACACTTCCTTGTTAAATAATAGAAATGTTTTGTATGTATATGCTTTTGCGGGAACCAATCACATTATGTAAGACAAAGGACGAGGGGAATTTCACAACGAATAACACAGCATTTCCGGTGACAACATTACTACGGAAGTGTCAGTTCCTTCTGGGTTTGGCAATTCTGATCGTGTGCGTATGCAGATTAGGAAACGAATGACGGCCCGTCTTTCCTGTAATCCTACGGTAGCTACATTTGTCATCTGTGAACTGTTTGATTTAGGAATGGCAGTAAACATTTATGAAAGGTGTTTCTAAAAATGATCATAAATCCAAGGGTGAATTAATCACAATAAATCAAAGAAAGAAAACAATCCTTTGATTTTAAAATATGCGTACGATCGAAACTAGATCAGGGGCGGATGTAGGATTTTTGTGAAGGGGGCGCTGATCTGAGGAATAGACTAGAGCAATTTTCAGTATTTTTTTCGGTAAATTATTTAAAAAATAAAAAAAAATAAATCAGTGTATCATATTCCCCCTCCCTTGTTGCTAAGTTTTATCATGGAATACGAAACAATAAAATCATTCTATTTTCTCATGAGAAAAAGAAAATAAATAGAAGCTTTCTATGAGATAAAGTACGGAAATAATGATACCAAAATAGAACATTTTCCCTTGAGGAACGGGTGAGCGTAGAATTTTAATTTTATTTATAGCCTTTAAACATCTAAGGCTCAAGCTGGGCTAGGGGAGGCGAAAGGATGCGGGAAGGTGTCGGCCAGGGCCTAAGTTGAAGGTACCATCCCGGTATAACCTGCGCCCCTCTCTGTATCAGACACAGTTACATGTATCCGAATGTGCATAAACATATAACATCACAATTAAAGTCGTACCCAATACATAGAATTAATAGTTCTCTGTACAGTACTTGGAAGGCGCCTAACGCTTTACACCCAGCTTTTGTTGCTGAAGCCTAAAAAAAATGTGAAAAAGTTTTTGTTTCTAAAAACAAATACAATCGATTTCAGAAACGAAAGAAGACGATAATTTATAAAGTTAATCAAGTGATTTACTGCAATGAATAAAAGCAACAGATTCACTAAAAAACTGAAAAGCAAACGCGAAGGAACTCGTTCAGGCATCCGATCACCTTAATAATAAATAAACCAACACAAGGAAATGCAGTTACGAACCGATTTTAGTATCACTATTTCCCAAAGTTATAATTTCCTTTACACTTCCCGAGGGAACGAATAGCATATTAAAACAAGTTACCGCAACCGAGGACATTGGCCTTTTCAATGCAGTATGACACTACTACACTCATACATACACTGTAGACCGGAGGTGGATACGTAGGTATGATTCGTAGCGCCTACGAATGAAAATAAAATAAGGAGAAAGCGAATTGTATCTGTGTGTGTGTGTGTTGGACAGACCACACAAGGCCAGAATACACTGAATACATCAGTCACATACAAACGTATACGACAGTAAACAATATGTGAGATGCATCGCCTACACATGAGGACAAGGTATTGTGAATTCAAAACAGCCAGCGATTTCCTGGTAGTTTTTTTTTCTTTTTAAAATAAAACGAGGTTTCAAAGCACACGAGACAATACAAATGAAAACAGATAACTGTTCAATGTTTGCCACCATAATTGAAAAATGCGATAACCGTTCTGAACGTTACAGTATCATTATTTGTTGAGATAAACGGTAGGATTATACACTGAAATCCACTTTTATGTACTAATACTTATCTTGTATCTATGCCTACGTTATAATTCATATATGTTGGGTTGACTGAACTTCATTTATTAAATACAGTATGTTGCCACACCAAAGCAACCAACACGTTTATAATCTATGCAAGTTTTTTTTTCTTTTCATGTTGCAATCAACGAGCAGTAGGATAAAGAATGAATGACACAATGCGCCTATGAATATAGGAAGTGTCAGAACAAAATAAACCATTAGTTTTAATATACTGTCTGTGTAAGCGGCCATAATAACGTCATATGACGACAGAATAAAAATCTGCACAAATATGCTCTCCGCACCTAAACTCACACACTTTTCAAAGACAATATTACATTTTGCATAGCAAGGAAACGAGGTCATATACCAAACCAGTCATTCCGCAAGTCCCTTCTCCTGTGGGGGGGTGACACCTCCCAAATCCTCGAGGACACACCCCAATACCTTTTTGCAGTAAAAAAAAAAAAATGATAGAAACCGCGCAAAACTCTACTTACACCCTCCCCAAACTAAAGATTCTGGCGGAATCCCTGTACCAAACCCACCATGACAAGTAAGGCTTCAATCGATTGCATTTACTCAATTCTAGTGTCAAGATCACCGTAAACACGTGGAAAATAATAATAATAAGAAGAAACTTTCCTTGCCAAACATTAATTGTTACACAACTCAGCTAAGTTTCTCCTCGTTTGAAAAGGAATATAATTGGTTATTTCATACTTTGATCCTAATTGAAACATTAAAGGGAAAAATAATTAGTCTACAGTGAACTAATCAACCAGAAAACATTTAGTAAATATTGCATGTAGCAGAAATGAAAGTGACCCGGCCTGACCGGGACATAGGTGACCCGGTCTGGTAACTATAATACTGGCAACTTTTGGCGTCGTATTTTACGTACTCTAAAATAACACACCCGGTCATTCACCTCTGAAAGAAACATTGTTCAAAAGCAAGAAAATAATTAACCGGTGAGTTTGTCCAAAACATGACCCAGTGATCGGTTTGAGCTCTGGCATGTAGCTCTGCCTCGTCTTATCTATCCAATTCAGAAGAAAAGTTCCATGATAAAAGCTCCTTGGACATTAAAAGATACGAATGGTATTTCAACTAACATTCCTCCTATTTCAATTTCAGTGGCGTATCCTTAATTTACAATTTGGACTACCACTAGCCAAAGTAAACAAGTAGAAAGAGGGTACGGAGGTTACACATAGTACGGATGATGATTATAAATGTCTTGGTCTACCCCTTTCATGCAAATTAATATTATTTGTGCAAATCAAACTATTTTATCACAACCTTAGGCTACCGTGGTGGCCTAGATAGTCCACAGGATACGCTCCTGTTCAAAGTGTACAACGCAGAACAACTTGAACTATTTTTAATACACTAAATTGCAGCAAGAAAAAGTTACTTCGGTTGATTATA
Organism: Lepisma saccharinum; assembly: GCA_022664845.1. Classification (NCBI taxonomy): domain Eukaryota; kingdom Metazoa; phylum Arthropoda; class Insecta; order Zygentoma; family Lepismatidae; genus Lepisma; species Lepisma saccharinum. The sequence goes on along the minus strand of JAGDQP010005454.1, from coordinate 21,781 downwards.
TTGCAAAGACTAGTCAAGTGACACACACAAGTTCAAGCGGTTCTACAGTTATACACTGTAGAAATGGTATACACACAGTGACGAAAGATACAAATTGTTACTCGATATTTCTCCAGAAAAGCAGGGGTTGGGGAGTTTTCAGGTCAGACAGCAAGAACTGAAACTTGTTAAGGAGGAAAATGTTATTGAACCGCACTTAAAAGTCATGTCTATGATAATAACAATAACCAACGAAGTACAAAACCATTTTAATTTACACAAAGCTTCGGATCGGAAACTTAAGTTTAGCTTACTAATTGGCTTCATTCACATTTTTTCTCCAATTTACATTGAAAATCATCTCTATTGTGTGAAATCATGAGAAACTGGTCTTTCTCCCCAGCAAATTAGCTTAATCATCAAGCGACAGTAATTTCGAAATACAAAAGATTTTTTTTATATAAACGTTTACCTTATATTTATTTAGAAGGCGCTAAAACATGAGAACATTTCGGTCTTGCAGAAGCAAAGAATTCCTGTTATTTAAGCTTATTAACCTTCTATGATTATAATAAGAGAAAAAGTAAAAAACAGTGGTACTTTTTGCACTTTCTAAATCCATTCGGCTATACTAACACGTTTTATTACTTCTACATGTAATGTATGCATAAATCCGTGCACACGTGACTGCTTGGAAGGAATTATGTGGGAGCCACTGTTCGTAACTAAGCGAGAGTATTTCCGCTCATTAAAAAAAAAAAAATCATATTGATTTAAATTTACATAATAAGTTTTCTAATATTGCATACAGGGAAAAACTCTCGACAGGCTAATATTTGTTTGTAAATGTGTGTACAGCTCTGGTTCCCAAAACGCGGACTTCTTAACGAGACACTGACACCTAATCGCACCTCACTCCCCGACACATTGAAATAAAAAGGCTAAATATTGTACGGAAATACGAATTAATTAGTCTGTCCCCACACATTTCATGCTTATTAAAAAAATAATTGGCAACTACACTTTTAAGATGACTTAGTCACTATATTAATTTAAATAGTTGCAACATTATCGTATGTTGAAATCACCAGTAGTTTCAAATTAAACTGTGAAAAATAGATTAAATCATCTTTTAAATTTTACTTTTATGGGCTGAACGGGCTATTTTAAGCCTAAGTCCTCGTGCATGAAGAATGACGATTCTAGGCAATTACTCTTTCAGAGGTAAGGATGGGAAGGTTAGCCGCTGCTAGGTTATCGTAGTTCAGGCACTAATATTGCCCCGAGACGAGACGAGACACTTTCTGAACAAGACACCCTCAATCTCGTATTGTGGGCAACACTATCAGGCACTATTTCGAAATTCGCCTGGTGACACTGAAGAAAATTTTATCACGATGGCCGACAGAAGGGTTCGAACCCGTGTGCCTTCCGGATGCAGACCTGAAGTAATAAATGAATTACTGAAGAAAATATTTTTTTAAAAAATGCCAATAAATATATTCTATTCACGAGAATAAAATTAAATAAAAATAAATCATTTTGTCTGTTTATGTTCTGTGGAAAGGTGAGTAAAACTAATTCTAAGTATAACATTTAGTTTGCGGAACCGAGTTGGGTATCCCTGACATAGGAAGTATTCATCAAAGTCAGATGTAAGTACATAGGAAGGTCCTGGTTTCGTAAGCATCTATGTAAGACCATCTCGTGTTTTATTAACAAGGCAGCATCCAAATGGCAAATCGAGGATTTTGGTTAGGAACGGGCGCAAGTGACACAGTCGAACCCACTAACTCCCGAATGCCACGCCCACACTACCACTGAGCTACGGCTTTTTAAAAAAAAAATATTTCCGAAGGGCTGAACGCTTACACTAAGAGCAAAAAGACAGGTAAATACTGATACAGAAGAAATATAACCCGCGAATGTTTTAACTAATCAATACAAAACATTTAGCACAGTTTATAAAAGTGTAAAACTATAGACAATAAAATTAGCGGAGATAGAAGGGAACCCTGTGGTATACCGCTTTAAAAAAATGGGTGAAATACAAATATTTCATAACTTCGTTATCAATTTCTTAGGAGATAAAACAACACGCTACAGTTGCGAGAGAACTATAAAAAATACGCTACCTTCAATTTGCGGCAGTAAACCACAGATATTTAATGTTCTTTCTAGATACATAGAACTTGTTTGAACCATTACGTAGTAAGATTGTTATCTACATTTCGTGGTATGGCGTCATCTGTAACGAATATCCTTATCTTTCCAGATTTCTTTACCTGAACCAACCAGGAATCTTAGCAATTCTCAATTGTAATCCTTACAACTTCCCTATACAGTGTCTAAGGCTCTTTTCAGACGAGGCCACTAAAGGAGCGCTGCTGCAGTCTGTTCTTGGGAGTGTGTAAAAGACGTAATTTATTTGTATTCTCCAACGGCAGCGCTGCTGGTGGACTCGTCTCAACTGAATGGGCCCTGAACGCAACCAGTTGTATAAAACTACTACAAAAGTCATAGCTTCGTAGAACAACGCAAATTGAAATAAATAATAACATGGTTCATATAGCTAGCAGCATTACTGCAATAATTAAATTTTTTTGCGTTATTGGAAGATTAAAATGTAATATGTGAATCAGGAATCAGCACTGGAATAAATGGAGGTCTATAAGCAAAAAGACATAATTCCGTCAAATTCATATCCCGGAATAATGAATAATACGAGAAACATCCGAATTTTATATGGTCATTACCACAGCGTGAACTTACGGAAACAAAGTTAAAACCCAGCACCTGAAGTCTATTGGTTATGGTCTCGGACTTCGAATGTATTTATGATACTTAGGCGTCTCAGTCCGGAATAGGCTGGGGGAGAGGATGTTGGTAGGTAATTGATCAGGGCCTACTTAGTAGATATCAACACGGCATTTGCCTGGTATGACTGAGGAAAAGCCTCAGTCAGAATGGACGGCCGCTGGGGTCGTTTCCGGGATCTTCCGATTGCTAAGCCAACGCTCTACCAACTGAGCTACGGTCGCTCGGTATATCGAGCTTCGAATGAGCACTGAAGATCTACGCAGGTCTGAGTTCTGCACACAACCATACTGATTAAGGTTTTCTTCAGAATGCCGAAAAGGATTCAACAAGAGATGCCATCTGACATGTTTGGGTCACAAAGCTTCCTGTAAATCTTATGGCATTGCAATATATTTTTTTTTTTTTTGCATTTCTTCAGACATCAGACATATTGCAAAAGCCAAAGAAAAATTGTTGCATCGCGTGACGAACAACAATCCCGCTTGAGTTACGAAATTTCTTCAATAAGCTTTTAACATGCATAACTTTTTATTTACTAAACTTTGTTGGAGAAGGGCAATGAACTGTCTTCTCTTACATTGCATGTGCAGCATCTTCATGACACGCCCTAAGAAAAGGAAGAAAGAAAGACACAAGATTAAACTTAAGGCTAATCTAATGAGAACGTATACGGTGTATACTGAAACTAGCGCACGCGGCGTGAACGGCCCATGTGGAGATAGCGTTCTACATATTCTCGACCTACGGTAAGAACTGAGGTGGCGTGGTCAGTCCCACGCTCGGCCGCCTTTACCCAGGAATACCAAGAACACTCTGGTACTAAATTTTACAGGAGGCTGAGTGCACCTCAGAGCGTCTGGCATGGGAACACTGCGAGAAAAGTCTCCAGTGTCCTGGACGGGATTTGAACCCGGGCCGACACTGAGCCACGGCGATTCATATAACAATATAACGTTGAAATAAATGTAATGCCTCAACGCATCCTTAAACTGGATAGCATAAAGAAACCTACGCAACTATGGCTGACACGTTACCGCATAATAAAATTGATCTAACCTCCTCTTGTGACGTAATTCCTTCAATCTTGCGATATGTGTTTACATGACCAGAACGGAAATACGTCAAATTTATGTACCTTAATTTCACTAAAATATCAACGTTATTTAGACTATTGTTGGCTGCTCCTTTATAAAGATATTTTTAATTCATTGAAAGAAGAACTAATAAGTATATCGAAACGTACCAAAGTACAGTCAGGACAAAAAGGACGGACTACTCTTCTGAATAATTTGAAATCTTGCCAACACACTATGGATTGAAACCATCTAATGAATGCTACCAAGTAAGATACTCCATCCACTCTTTAAGACACAGAGAACAGGGACTTGCGAATAACAGATGGTGGTCAATTTTCTTTGTTCTCGACTATCAGTGATGCCACAGAACCCCCTCTGGAGTTTCGCACACCAAATCACCGAAAATACCCCGCCAACTTTAAATTTTTTACGAAAAAAAAAAGTCGTGCAAAACTCTACTTACACTCTCTTAATTTTAACTTAAGGGCCCATCCCAAACAAAAAATCCTGGTGGAATCCCTGTCGACTATACACATAGTAAGAAAACATCGTAGAGGAAGTTTTGGTGCGTACTGAGGACCAATTTATTTGGTAACACGCACTTGGGGTTCCTTTATACTACATACTGTTATGAAGTGAAATGTTCCACTTTTCTTGGGTGGGGTGGTATGGATATTAATTGGAAATCGAAGAGCAATAACGGAGAGAGGCAATCTGAGATTCTGTTCTTCAAGTCCGGTAAGGTTACCAGTTGTTTCCAGATAAGGACATCTGCATCGTATATATACCTATAGACGGTAAAAAAATTTGCAGAACAAAGTTTTTCTTTTTTTTTTTTTTCGCACGAACATTTTGATGGTGTATGGCACGGATTGACTAGTTGCACAACAGTTTGAAACAAATCAGTATAGAGACCGAAATAAGCTGCGCAACACTCAGCGCTTGATAAGCAGTTTGAACGTCTAGGGCAGTGTTGGAGACGATAGTTGGCCGAGGAAAAACCTCTCCCGTTATTTACCTATGTTCGGTTTATTATGGCGATAATAAAAAGTATTAATAAATAATCCTGGAGCGAGTTCATCTCAGCTTCTGTGACGTGTATGCACCAAAGTTTGTGCAAACTTGCACAAACTCAGCCGTTGCGCAAATTCTTTGATCGTGTATGGAGGCCTTTAGATTTGAAAAAGAAATATTGCTAACAGGCACTTATCTAGAAGTTGATCTTTGGAAGTGTCCACGGGCTTCTGGAAAGGAAGGAGGGGGGGGGGGTTACAAGGTGTGTCTGGGCATGAAATGTATATTAAATAGATATAATTACCCAAAAAGTTATAATAATTCTGCCTAAAACTTAGAGTTTTTAGTTGGGGGAAGGTCCAGACTCTTCCCTAAATACGTCCCTGATTGCCAACAGAACAGGTATTTCATTTCAATGTTTAAGCTTTTAAAAGATAGATGAAACGTAACAATTTTATTGAATCTTCACAGGGTTACGAGAACGGCGAAAGATTAATAACTGATAAATTGTTTGCTACAGATTTCAATATCAAACATTCGCAACTAAGAAAGTATGAGATCATGCATAATTCAACAAACCGTTAGCATATCAGTAATACCGTGAATAGTAATTGTTGCCACCTGCAATCACTTTTAGAAACATTGTAAAAAAAAAAAAAAAAGTTGTTAATTAGAAATCAAGCATTTATGGAAGTCTGAAGAACTACTTTTGAGTTTGGGGATGTACAGCCAAAGGCAGGGGTTGAAAAGTAGAGTTTTGAAGCGTTTATTTAAATTTTTAACAGCAAAAAAATTTTAAGTTGGGAAATGATCGACGATTTGGAGGGTTGACACCTCCCATTGAGGGGGTCTGGGAGAATACCTGATCCATTGCGTGTCAAATAAACTAAAAACTCGCATTGTTTGAGTTCGATTCAGGAATAAGACGATTTGAGTAACTGGGATAGATTAGAAGGCATTTTATTAATACGATCACTATAAAAGGAGGAAGGTGAAAAGAAAAGAATCAAAGACCCACCACATCCATTGATACTAAATTGTCAGAATAAATTCCTTATCAAAATATCTCGCATATTCTAACACAATACAAAGAGACTTTCGCTAGTCGGGCCATTTCCTGCGTACAGGGGTGGTGCAAACGTGCCAGATTACTGAGAGCAAATTGACTCAAGCCTGCCCAGTGGTCATTGAAATATTACGGAAGCACATTTTTTTTTTTTTAGTCATTTCAAACTCCCTCCCAACTGTAAGCAAGAAATAACCGGACGGCTCTCCTTTATGCTTACGAGAGAACAGTCATATTATTATTATTGTTTGGAAGTGCAAAATACTGTTTAAATCTACATTTCTTTGTTTTTAAGCGATTTTACGTAAGAATTGCACTGATTCCCTCTCCCCCAATGTCAGATACGAGCAAACGTTGAACATCTCTTGAATGCATACGTAATACTTGAGCGACTCCTACAGGCAATGAATGACGTGACCTCTTGCCTTTCAGTACTAAGTCTTTTAGAAGATGTACTGTTTTTTTGTTATCGTGAAATTATATACGGTCATACAGCACGTTGACTTGGAAAATACATATGACCGTATACAAATTTCGAAGTTCGTGTGCCCTATGACCAGTGTTTCTTTCAGGCACCTCTCCGGGGGTGCTCTGTACCGCCTCCCCCCGGGCAAAATTGTAATTTACTATTTATCCTTCCCATTGTAATGCTAATTGTACAAGTAACGCCCTCCCGGTTCTCTGAAAAGCCCCCCCCCCCAGGTAATTTTTTTGAGCGAAAACCTGACTATGACTGTATATAATTACATGTAACACTATCCTTTGCGGGTGATTATTTAAAGGTTCACACATATAAAAAATAAACATATGTGGGTAGTTAGCTTACTACGATTTTAGCTGCTTATTATATCATAATCTACTGTCATTGATTGTGAGTGTTTCATTGTGTGCATGTTTTATTTTTTTCTCTGTTATACAATATACTTCTGTGTATTCATTATAGATTTGTGTAAAGCCCCTATATTCATGACTGCGCTAAAATTGAAAATAAGCACCGGGGGTCCATAAAGATTGAAATATTGCATACGTTCTACGAGAATTCCACTATACAATTTCGATTTTTTTCGAGACTATTACCGTTACTCAAGATACCGTGGTCCAGTGGTTACAGTTACAGACTTTGTAGCGGTGCAACTGGAACAAAGATATTTTAAAATGAATTGAGCCTGTAGCCAGAAGTGGAAAAGGTACCGGAGCCAAGCTCCGGCTGAATTTATCCACTAATTTTATGGCGAAATTAATAATAATAAATAATCAAATTTAATCTATACCCAACCAAATTCGCTCACGCGGTATAATCAGAACTAATCTAAGAGGCTCTGTCGAATCTGGACCAAAAATATCGAAAATATAAAACAAGGGATTAAATCAATAAATTCCAGGACCATGATTGCCCCAACCTGGAATAGAGCCTATATTTACTTTCTCCAAACTACAGCATATATCATAACTGGCCGAATAGGATATCCAAACTAGCAAGTACTGTTACTGATCAGGGTAAACAAGACTTTTGTACTCGAACTCGTTTATTAAACTTTTTTGGCTCAAATTAATTAGAATGTCATATACGCGGTTAATTAGTTAGCTTATTAACCGAAAATTAAATTACGTTTGGACACCTCGTGACGTCCCTAAAGTGGATCTCTTCCTAGAAAATTTGTCAAAGAGGACCATGCCGCATTTATCCTAAATAAACCAACGTTACAGGTGTAAATTGAAACCGGAAGATCATGTTTAAATTTCCATTACGCCGGTCCGCCCCCTTACCCCTGTTACATCAGGCGAATGCCAGAATAGTACCTTGACTCGTAAAGCGCACAAATGTTAAGTTAAAAGGTATTCATCCATGAAACTATTAAATAACGTAACAATATAATGAAAAAAGACTTAAAGCAATTCGAAGTAGGTAACATCTCCACGCCCACAAATAGGGAGTATTTCACTTATGACCTTAACGCCGTGACTAATGCAGTCGCATAGGTACTATACATTATTTTGTTTTTAGCTGTTACATTTTCACTCACATACACAACGCACACATATATACACATTCACTCATACATACATAAACAAAATACACACGTCTGGACAGACAGCCCACTCATCCCTACTACAACCTTGCAAATGTGACTGGATCTTTAAAAATAATATCGAATATTAAGTGAAATACTTCTAAGAAAAGAAAAATAAACATTTTACATCTCTTTAGGGGGAAGGGTCTTAACATCCAAATGCACTCACACATACAAACACAAATGCACTTCCAGGATACCTACATGACACTGGTGAATATTTTTTTTTTTCACTAATTCACAACATTTTCTTCTTTCTAACGCTTCACGTCACTATTATTTCTTTCTTTTCTAAAAAAAAAGAAATATCACTACACTTTTTTGGGGGTATTTTTTTCTCTGCTTCAGTTGCCTGGAAAGTGACAGTTGTTCCAGCGACTGGACTTCAGAGAAGCTAAGTTCTAACCGCTGCACTTCGCGAAGCACTACTGACCGACCAAAGCGGCGCGCGCCTCACACTCAACCCCCCTCCCTGTCTCCCTGCAACACGTCACACCTCTTTGCTTCCCCTCCAAGACCCTCCCCGCTATCTTCTTTAGGAATACAATTTCCTCTCGAAAATGATGGAAAAGTATTTCCGTATCAGCTGACTTATTTCCAGTCGCAGGATAACAGATACTCTCAACTTCACCCTTCAAATTGATTTTAAAAAGCTGTATTTATTTTCTTTTTAGACGTTTCCCTTATGGTTATTGCCTTAGGTGGCTGTAGGAACATACGTGGATCGAATCCCACTGGCAATTTTCATCCAATTCTAAATTAACATGATTTCCATCCAATGGAATGCAAAAACAAACCACAATGATTCCATTTCTCTCCAGAGACCGAATTTGAATGTAGGCCTTTAGACAATTTTCGGATAGGGTATGGGACAGGATGTCGGAAGTTCGGGGATAGTGTGACAAGGATGTCGACTGGACTATAACATAAAAATATTTGACTGGTATGACAGGAAGACATTGTAAATGCTCACTCAGGAGGAACGGCTGCTGGAATCGAACCCAGAATATGTCGAATGCTAATCCACCCCTCTCCGAACTGAAATAAATAATGGCATGATCGCTTTATAATCAGCACGTTCCGGGTTCACATTCCACGATCGACCATCCTGACTGGGATTACCCTGGTTCTTTCGTTACTCTAGAGTCTAGACGAATGCAAAGATAGTACCTTGAAAATTGCCATTGTCACGGTGTGAAGGCCAGAAAGTTAGTAAAGGAAAATTAAGTGTTTTCGCGAACTTCGTATCGGTACCGGTACGCATGTCTAATTTAAGTATTCCAGAGTTTTCCTGAATTTCAGCAGATAAGATAAATGGCAGAATGATACGAAAACGGACCCTGACCGCTACCTGCTCAATCTCTGTTCCTGGAAATGTGTTCCGCGAGGGAAGTCATTCTCAGATTTGTGACGGGCTCTGGATGCCACTGATGTAATTTTATTATATAAAAGAAACGGCATTATTTTCTACATATTTATTGCCATATTCGTTTTCTATTTGTAGGTTAAAATGTGGCCCTGAGACTTTCTTTTATTTTTCGCTTTGTTTCTTTTCTAAGATTATGGTTCTTTGCGTTTCTCAGCTTTTACACTCCAATTTACAACCTGCAGCAGAATGAAAGCACAAGATATACAATAAATTCACATCAGTTGGCCATTGAAATGGAATATATAATTTATATATTTTTAAAAAGTTGAAATTTAAAAACAAAAAAAGACAAATGCCAATCATAGCATATTCTTGCCCGGAGGCAGCTGTATGACCCAGTGAACCGATGGTGGTTTGTCATTGTCTTCTGTCAGATGAAGACTACATAGTAAGCAGGGTGTCTAGAGTTTAAAGTGGGTGCTGAACCACTTGTATCCTTGTATCAAATCCTGGACCCCTTGGTTTTAAGGCAGCGAGCATTACCATTCACCCAGTATTTATATAAGTTGGATATTAATATAACATCAATGAATCATAATAAAAACAAATCAGAATCAAACTAGTTAACTTTCGCACTGGCTCTAAAGAACTGTAATCGATAATCCAGAAATTATGCTAAAAGATCATGAGAGAGTGCTAAAAAGGATAAATTTGAATTTTGTTTAAGATCTTCTCGCATCTCTGGCTCAGACCGGCATGGGTTAGGTAAAGGATGAAGGTATCGGCCAGGGCCTTTCTTAAGGCACCATCCCGGCATTCTCCCGGTGAAACTGAAGGGAGAACCTCAGCCAGGATGGCCGGCCGTGAAGTTCGAACTAACCGCGGATCTAAAAGGGGCAAAGAAATAACAACAATAATAATAATGTGTTTGATAAAGAATAAGATAACATATAATGCAGAAAATGTTATTTGAAAACATGTTAATTTGTAATCTATATTGTGTAAGAATAATCAGTGTGCGAATTAAATTTTTAGTCGGGGGGGGGGGAAAATAAAACGCACATATCACAACCACACACACACACACACACACACACACACACACACATATATATATATATATATATATACCGTCCCGTTGGTCTAGTGGTTAGCGTTGCTGACTACGGATTGAGTGGTCCTCGGGTTCGATTTCCGGCGCTGCCAAGGAATTTTCCCAAGACATGTGGATCTGGAACGGTGCCCACCCAGCATCGTGATGCAATTGGGGAGCTGCTATGAATAAAAGATAGTGGCGATCACATTGAGACCTTAGGCTCTCCTCTCCCAACCCGTCATGGTCAACGTGGGAGCAGTAGACTAATCTCCTCCCTAGGGGAAGAGGTCTCATCCGTAGTGGATTAAATATGGCTATGAATTATTATTATTATTATTATATACATAGATAGAGGGGAGGAAAGACATGCTGGCCCATTTTCCAATAGAGATTACAAAATCAAACCGAACAGTCTAAATCATTCACAGTAAGCTCCTTCATAAGCATAAAAAAATGGCTTCCAAATAGGCTTCTTAGCTGCTAGTAAGAGTTAATATACCCTTGTCACTTCCATGGAAATAGTTTCAACTTCTGCCAAACAAAAATGTTCCGATTTTCTATCTAATCTTGATCGAAACATCTTCTAGGGAGGAGAAATTTATCCTTGGCATCCCCCCGCTAATTCGCACATTGAGAATAATAAATAAAGAAACAAATAGGGGTATCGAAACGTCTACATTTTGTGATTATTAAATATAGAAAATAATGCAATCAGAACGCGCTGTCATTATCTAATGTATTGACGAACATGAGAAAGGGTCTCACTGAAATCTTTTGTCTTTCAGTCTAGCTGGAACTTCCTCGAATTTATTTGCAACATACAACACAGTTCCTTTACCATAACTGCAGATTTAATATCGCAAGCTTTAATTTAGAATCTCTGACGCAAGAATTAGTCATAAACTAGAATAGCGTCATCAATAGATCCTGAAAGAACATACAGGCAATCTACAGAACGACATGGTTATTATTTTAAGAGCAAAGCTTCGTTCAACAGTCTTATTAAAAAAAAAAAAAAAAATCAAGGTTTTAAAATGAACATTAAAAGGACTACTGTTTCGCTGAATGATTCACCTGCATGAACATAGCTGTCTTGGATCGTAAAAGTCAATGATCAAATGCGTTGTTCGGTACTTTAATCCAGTAATTCCGCCAGGGGGTCATCCCCCAAATCCTCGATAACACTCCCAACTTTAAAATTTCTAAGGTCAAAAATCTATAGAAACCCTTCTAAACTCCACTTACTCCCACCCAATTTAGACTTTACATCCCCCCCAAACTGAAAATTCTGGCGGAATCCCTGCTTTAACCACATCTTTATTTTGTAGAGAATAGTTTTACTAAAACATTCAAATGTTCCTAAACTAATGGCGCAAAATTCAGGAGATATCATCACAAGTGACGTCATAGCTCGACATATAATGACGTACGCGGTGTCGGCATCGCAAATAACACTCGAAGTAGTACCCGATACACCTATTTAAGCAATGTTTATGATTAAGGGAATGCCGCATAGACAGGTTTCGCAATCTAAGAATTTGATTATTAATGAATTAAAAGGTTTAAAGCCGATACTGCATACGTCATTAGGTGTCGAGATATGACATCATTTCCGACGACGTCACATCGTCTATCAAAGCATTGAAAATCTTGTGGCATAGCATTCTTTCGCCGCATTCATGCAAAAACAAACGTTCGTAAGAGTATGTCATTTGTCGTACCTGCCATCTGGTGTCAGTTTTGCGAGACTTTAAAGTCTTGATTTAAAAAAAATAGACGACTGCGGCATAGCATTTTCTTGAACCAAGCATATTAGGGATTAACAAGCAACTTCTTACTAACTAGATAAGCAAATTCTTTAAATATTTACAACTAGCAAAGTTAACAGCAGTTTCTTTTTCTTTTAATTGTTAACCTAATCGAAGATAAAGCGTATTAAAATTCTCTAAATTTCACCTTCCTGCTATTTTGAATTGTAATTTTTATTGATAAGCATACGTAGTTTAGCACAGGGGTTGGAGTAATGGTTAACGCTTTGACTTCTAAATTTAACATGCTGGTTTAAATCACCACAATAATAACTTTGTCTTCTATGATTATTTCTGATTGTAATTTACTCCTAATCATTTGTTTAGTCATTTGTCTGAGGAATGGTGTTCCTTAGCGAGCATTCCTCTGGGAGAAAAGGATGGCGAAGATATCGGCCACGGAAATCTCAGTCAAAATAGACGGAATCTGAACCCGCACTCACCCGAAATCAGCGTTCATAACCTCATTTAAAGGGGAAAATGAAAGAAGACTGGAACAGAGAAAGCTAATCTTACTTTAAAGAGCCTCCCGCAATAAAGAGTACATCATGATTATACAGATGCTTATCAGAATAATGGAAACACCTGTAGTTGGCAACACGTCAGATGTATGGGTTGGCAGTGGTGTCGTGGCGACCGCAGCGCCGGACTGCTGGTGGTGGTGTGTTAGGTTGGTCTCCATACTATGTCAGGCGTCGTGGAACAGGAGTGTGCAGTGGCTGCAGCAGACGGAGGTAGTGTAAAATGGGAGACCTCTCAGAGTTTCAAAGAGGGCAAATTGTTGGTGCGCGGTTATGTGGAGTGAGTGTGACGGCAGTGGCTAGTGTGTTAGGTGTGTCGCCAGGGACAGTGTCGAAGGTGATGACGGCCTACACAACACACGGGAAAACCACATCGGGGAAGCGGAACAGTGGGCGGAAGAAAAGCATCAGTGACAGGGCACGCCGGGTATTAAAGTGCATTGTCACGCGCAACCGTCGTGCCACTGCGGCGCAAGTGACGGAGGAACTCAATCAGCACCTCCCCCAACCTGTTTCGACAATCACAGTCCGCCGCGAATTACATGACATGAACTTACGGGGTCGTGTTGCACGGGCCAAACCTCTCATCAGGGACCAGAACGCTTTAGCACGCCGCAAATGGTGCCGCGACCATGCAACTTGGACCGTTGACGACTGGAAACGTGTGGTATGGTCGGATGAGTCACCATTCACCCTATTCCAAACCACGGGCCGTGTTTATTTGTGGAGAACGCCCAAAGAAGCGTATGATCTGCAGTGTCTCCGCCTAACTGTGAAACATGGCGGCGGCACGGTGATGCTGTGGGCCGCAATATCATGGTTTTCATTGGGTCCTGTGGTCACACTTCGCGGACGCATCACTGCCAACGATTATGTCGCAATTTTAGGAGACCACTTGCATCCTATGGTCCGGATGTTGTTCCCGGACAATGACGCCATATTCCAGGATGATAATGCACCCATTCACACAGCTGGAGTTGTTGCAGCGTGGTTTGAGGAACATCTGGATGAAGTTCAACACCTCCCCTGGCCCGCCCAATCCCCAGATCTCAACATAATTGAACATCTGTGGTCCATCTTGGAAACACGACTCCGGCGACGATTTCCACCTCCATCCTCTCTCACAGAACTGGCCGATGCCCTGCACGAGGAATGATGTAATATTCCACTTGCTACCATTCACGACCTCTATGCCTCCATCCCACGTCGCATCAAGGCTGTTCTGAAGGCGAAAGGTGGCCCGACACCATATTAATCTGGTAAGTTGCACTTTCGTTCAGGTGTTTCCATTATTCTGATAAGCATCTGTAGAAGCAATAATAGTTTCTTTTCTACTTCCTAAAAATTTCCTTTAGTTGAGCTTTGTTACTTTTCGAACTCTAGAATAATAGGTCTCTCCAAGATTCCGCTCTTTTCGATGTAAAAAATCTTAAAAACTTACTTTTTATATGGGCCAGTCTAGTAACTTTGGACTTCGGCCCGTCAAGATTCGTCCGTTACCTGTAGCCGCCGCAGACCGCTCGGCCACCAGGCTCTTTTCGATGGATGTATTTTTTTTATACAAATAACACAGTAAAAGAAGCTAGAAATGTAATTCGAAACGGAAACAAAATGTTGTCGTTCCCGAACTGACTCTAATGAATGACCTATTGTTGCTCTTTTAATAACGTCTGACACCAATTTATTTGCTTTGTTGTCACTATTTTCGGAAACAATTGAACTCAATAAATGACAAAGGGCTCCCACAAGTTTCTCATTACCAGCGTCTAATTTTAGTCGACCAATCTCTCCCACACAGCATAACGATTTTCTATTCTATTCTTACAAGGAACTGCTTCCTGAAAACGATCTATATTTTCTAAAAGAGCGGAGTAATTTCACGCTACCATGAACTTGGGAAAGATAGCATCATAAGAAGAACCAATTACACATTTAAGAAATGGTTTAAATACGATGGGACGGTAGATCCAGCAGAAACTATTTCGTTTCCAATACTATTATTATAGATGATACCAAGTTAGAACGCAGTCAACAAGGAAGAACTGGAACAGTTTTAAAACACTTGCGATAGAAACCGAAAAGTGGATAGCAAAGTTGTCATGGCAAATGTGATGATTTGCTTAACATTTGCAACAAAGTTTCATTTCGAAAACTTACAAAATTAATTCATAATAAATTAAGCAGGGTACTTAAAGGGTATAATTTACACAGCATTTTTTTCCAAACAAGAAAATTCAAGACAGGCTCACGACTACAAAGGACACTTAATCTACGCATGCCAAGGATATATAATATAAAATGTGAATGTGGTGCTTGTTACATTGGGCGAACTGGTCGTACAGTGCAGGGCAGAATAAAAGAACATATTAGAACTCTAAAGTAGAGATATACGCAGAGGGAGGCGCTGGGGGACCGGCCTCCCCCCCCCCCAAACCCAGAGTTTGTGTTTGTTTTTTTTAATTTTGGCAAAGTTACATGCATTTTACATAAATTTCACACCCAGACATACCACGGACCTCCCCAAACCAACTTCTGGTTACGTGTCTGCTCTAAAGTACAGTTATGTACAGAAGTCAACCGTTGCAGAACACAAGAATAGAGAATACATTTAGAAGAAATGCGAGTCATATACATCCCGAGAGCAGAGTATACAACAGAGTGGTTCTGGAATCAATGGAAATTGAACTGAATGATATTAAAGTGGAGATATATAATGAGTCACACTCACACATGGAAGTAGTGATTTTACCAACCTCCATCCCCCCCACCACCACCACCACCACTGTGTCAACCCCCAAATCCTAGGCAGCATCCTCCACATTTTACGGTCAAAAAACGACAGAACGGTCAAAATGTTTACGGTTGAAAAACGACAGAAATCGTGCAAAACTCCACTACACACCCTCTCAATTATGACACACACACCCCAAGTAAAAATCCTGGAGGATTCCCTACGTGGAAGGTACTTTTAAGGCCATAACGACGTCTGAAAGACAGAACAACAATCAGCCCAGGATAAAAGAGATGTAAATTTGCAATAAAAGAATTTAATTTGAAATAGATTAATAATAAATCAGACCAGTAATCCGAATTAATTGGAAATACGCCCTGTTCGGACTCCGGAAAATTCGGATTATCCGAAAAAATGTTTAAATACGCAATACATGTATCAGATCATCCTTTAGCGCATTGTAATAAGAGGTAAATAAAAGCGGCGACGGCGCGTGATCCCAGTGAATTCTAAAGTGTGTTTACTGTAATCGTAAATAGTGTACAATAAAGAATTTTAGTATTTTATTCATAATAGGGCCTATATTTTTGCATTTTAGACACAAATAAACGTTTTGTTTGCTGTAAATCTGTTGTTTTTTTTTTCTCGATCCAAAACTTAATTTCACGATCTTCTGGAGGCGTTCGAATTATCCAAAATTTCGGATTCCTGTAGTTATATACTGTATTTGATTTGATTGTAATAACGCATTTGAAGGATACGGGGAAAGGAGGGACCCATCGACAATTTACGAAGTTTTAAGGAGACTCGTTTTAAACATATATTATTTCTATTATAGAGGCTCTTGTTAACAATATTTTTTTATGTAACCTCTTTTCTCCCAAAATGCCAAGTTCATCTTAAAGTTCCACTCGATAACAACAGATGGTGTCAAGATCCCAATTTTACTGTTAATTGCAATGAGACGCTTATTTCCCTGTACAATTCATTTATTAAAGACTTCTAAATTAACATTTAAAAGAAATCCTCTCATGTTAGCAGGAGAGCCCACGGAATGATTATTGGGTTTAATCAAATAAAAGCGTAGGAAATATCCCGAAAGTATTATGACTAAAATTATACAACTTGTCACATAACATTGGTGGCAAATATAAAATACGTTCAGACTCTGATTTTGTTAACGTCTGGTACTAATTTTTGGTAAATAATTCCGAATGTTAAAGCAACTCAAGATCCTGGTGCACATGTGTGGAATGTTTCCAAACTACGAGAGGAGTGAATGGAATTTCACATGTGTTCCCTAGTTTGAAGTCCAATTTCTTATTGACTGGGCGCCAGTACACGTCTACCAAAACGCGTGTATGGTAAGGCGACCATATATATATTAGTAATTCCTGGGAGAATCGGGGTAATTCCACTTCTTCCTTGTTGCAACAATAAATTTGAGTACCTTTTCATTTTTTTCCACTGCAGGCATGCAGTAGCGCGTCTGACTACGAATCGGGCGACACGGGTTCAAATCCCGGCCAGGTCGCTTGAGACTTTTTTTTTTCGCAGAGTTCCCATGCCTGGCGCTCTGAGGTGCTCTCAGTCTCCTATCAAAATGAGTACCAGAGTGTCCTTGGTATTCTTGGGCACCTTGGGAAGGTATAGGCGGTCGACTATTCCACCTAAGTTTGTACCGAGCGCTACCTCCAAATTCTCAATGCGTCCTTCACGGCGCGTGGGTATCGCACTGATAGTCTTAGCCTGGAAGATTATCGAAATATTAGAGAATACAAAATTAGGACTCCTGAAAAGAGTACATCTGGTAGCCCTGGACAGAAGTTGCTTTCGAATGTGTGTGTGTGTTTTGTTTAAATGAAATAATATTTTTTTTTCGAATTCTTCAAACCGGGGAGAAATCCGAGGAGAAAAATAGCCAGGGATAAATGTCTTAACCCAGTCCGAATGATCACCCTAGATTATGGCCACAGTTAGCGAATACCAGGATATTTTCAATATGGACCCGGACGAAAAATTATGAATGGTAGCAAACATAGAATTTATAACATACTTTTATACTTGGTCACACTGCGTAGGAAACGAAACAAGAGAACCCAAGTTACGATGAGAAACCAAGCGGAAAACATCTATGAACAGAATAGATTGTCAAGGCACTGTTTCTGCACTATCTACTAGTACAGTACAACTGTAGTTACAGAATCTTTGCTGGAGCAAACGAAATACACTTGTATCAAAGTTGCTGCCGCAAATATATGTATATGCAAACAATACGCAAACGAGTGCAAAGCACCGAATCGTAAATCGTAAAACGTTCATCAATTCTGGCGTCAATGTTGCCAAGTTATGCTACAGCTCTTATTAGTTTACTACCAAATGTTTGTACGAAAAAAAAAAGGGAAGAAAATTCTTTCGTCAGCGTGCGTAATTGGGAAAACTGTCCCAAGGCCACGTGGTGGTTTGCAGGAGCAGATGTTCCAAATGAGGATCCCACTACATCATCTCATAGCTCACAGCACTGGATGCGAAAAGATGGCGAAGATATGTAGCTAGCTGCAGAAGGAAGATGAGATGTCGCAAAATGACTCCCAAAGACGTCATGCTTTCAAGGTCTCGTTCTGGGATATAAGTGACAAGAA
>JAGDQP010005453.1:65111-78190 GCA_022664845.1 Lepisma saccharinum | reverse complement strand
TATCACACTATCAATTTGGTGGGGCCACAACCCTCCCTTAATATTTTTGCTTCAGAAGGACTCAATTGTTGACGCAATGTAGCGCCTAATAGAAAGCTGGTAGATTCATTTCAATTCGCATATCTCCATTTACACGGTCTCGTTCATTCTAGAGGTGATTGATTTTCGAAATTGAATAACAAAATTTTATATTTTTAATATCAATATCCTACGATAAATCAATTTCGAATTTGATTATTAAACCGAAAAATCGATCTATCGATCAAAAATATCGAAGTAAATATCGTATCGAAAAATCGAACTAAAATATTGAATTGAAATATCAATATTTCGAAAATCAATAATTTTTTAATATCGAAGTTTATATATTTTTTGAAATATCGATATCGATTCGATATATCGAAAATTGGGACACTCCTAGTTCAATCGTGTGACACAACAACCTTGGAGCTTCGTATGCTATCTGTAGTTCTGTAAAATTTGAGGTATCCTATTCTGATTTCCACTTTTATCTTAACCCTCGTTTCCGATACCGATACAAACATGGAAATTTGTATTAAAACTTTTTGTTCACAATATTTTATTAGTATGTGCACTACGGTAGGTTGTCATCGGGTCAACCGTAATACTATAATCTTAATTAAGCTTTGTTTTTAATTGTATATTTCTTTTCCAGTTTGAGGGAATGTCTACTTATGCGAGTGACTACTATGTTGATCGTCTCCTGGATTACAAAGACATTATCCATCCAGCTATGAGAAGGTGTTGAAGAATGTTGGTGATTGAATTCGTCAAATAAGACGCACAACTTCAAAATTTGATTATTATCGGCAACAATTTACCCTCACACTTTACTATAAATAGTACAAGTACAACAATGTTTCTCAAGAATAAAAAGCTTTCATTAAGAATTAATGGAAGTAGGTTTTCAACATGGTTTCCACGCCTTTGTTGTACGTCGATTATTATTTAAACTTCTGTACGGGTAAACAGAAAATGTCTTCACGGACTCAAGTACGTTTCGTACTCCAATCATAAGTACAATAAGATTTAAAGTAATGCTGCTAGTAACTTCATTATTTGTGTGCATAGACTTTGCAGTCGTCATCATGCCCCAAAAGTTTCTGCATACAACAATGAACTTACTACTCACATTACTTTAGTTGGGCTAATTATTGAAGTATGAAACGGGCTTTTAGTCCGTCAAAGATATTTTCTGTTTATTTGTACTGAATTTTGTATAATCTACGTAGAACTAAAACGGCGTGAAAACCTACTTCCATTGAGCCCTAAACAAACATTCCATTCCAAATGTAGGTTCAGTGGATAACACATTGTCCCCTCGTCTCTTATTTCCTATACAAAAGAAACCATGAAAGAATGTGTTATGGAACTATAGAGAAGATCCATGCTGGAGATGCACAAACTGACCAGTTATAAAGCAGTGATAGAAGATGATTTGTCAAAACTTATGCAATATATGTTAACACTATCCCGGCCGGAAACATCGTATCAATAATGTATCCTTTATTTGTACTGGTGTCAGTATCTTGATTATATGTCCAATTCCGCTTTCGTTTCGAGATACAGTGTTTCCAACTCTGAGCTCAAAATTATTTTCTCACAATAGCAAATAAAATTAATTATGTTTTTAGAACATTATATGTATTTATAGAAAACATAATTAGCTAAAATATGTTGTCATTGGATTGTCAGTGTTGCTAACTTGCTATAACGCTTTTTCCAGATAGCACTAGATCGGTTTATTGGGCACATCTCCCACTAATAGTAGACATTATGTGCGAGGCAGAAAATGTTGTGTTGCATACTATCAATATTACACCAGGCTAAACATCAAAACCCGTAATTTAACTTCTAATATCCACATTACCGATACGAATTAAGTAGTAAATTAATTTTGAGCTCAGAGTTGGATTCCCTGCATCTCGAAAACGAAGCAGACTCGAACATATAACTATGATATTATTTTTTACTGTTCTTGGTGTCACATGTCCATCGTGTAACATTTAATTGTAGGTGGAAGTCTGTCACATCTTGCATAAAATTGGAAAGTCAACACTCTGAATTGCACTGTATAAAATGTGTATATATTTTAAGATATAAAATAAAATATTTTTTCAATGAAATGTCTATATTTAATTGTTCTATTAGCAAAGGACCGAATATAGAAGATTTAAATCACTAATGCAAAACCCCTAATAAAACACTAGGATCAATTTTGTGAAACACAGACTTTTGAATATTCTCTTCAAGTATTATGAGGGAGACTATGCAGTATGAAAACGTAATAAGTGAGAGGATAATAAAGGCGAAATAGAAAGCGATAAACATCGAATTGAGAACAAGATAACTAAATGTTTTTGACGTATGCAGTATATTGTGTTATATGGAACCGAATCCTGTACTCTACGAAAGAGTAAAGAAAGACAATTGGAATTCTTTGAAATATAGGCATTGAGAAGATTCAGAAAATCAGGATGGGAACAGATGATACGTAATGAAAGACCTGATGCTGTCCGCAGAGCTATGATAATGGCTCCTTGAATAATATGTTTTGAATAATATTTAGATAATAATTTGCATATTTGGAAAAGAACTATAGAAACACCTGACATGTTTAAATTCTTATCTTGTCCGTACGCTATGTACAGTTTAATATAAATATGGTGATAAACGTGTCACAAGAAAGTAACAAATTTTATTAAATAAACTATACTAGAAAGATTGAAGACCAGCTTTCTAAATAACATGTAGAAAAACGAAATTTCAATAGGCCTATCTTATTGGTTTGTTTTAAAGTAGAAAGATGTATTATACAAAAAACGGAGATAATAGAAATAGTATTGTCGTGCCATCTATAAATATTTAATTAAATATAGAGATAGAAATTGGAAACTAGTGGACCCTCCTGGTTGACTCACATTTTAGGGCGGTTGATTTGGATTAATTAATATATTATATTGTAGAGATGGTCTGAGTTGAAAATACTGATCCTACACATATCACATATTATTATTCTAAATAATCTAGACTCGATAATTCAATTGATTGTTTTCTTTGATATGAGCTATAAACACCAAATGAATGATGGAATGGTGTTTTAAATTAAGGTATGTATATTTATGTTCCATTCACTGACTGTAATGGCGGCCTTCTCAAACGCGAAAATCTGAGTTCAAACACGATATTGGATATTCTGATTGAGATTTTCCTCTAGTTTATGGGTTAGTCACATCGTGTGGATGACTGGGTGGTAAGACTTCGGTCGTTACTTTACCCTTTCCCATGCTCAGGAGTCAAGCTAAAAGGCAGAGATGTTCAGTAGCCTCAAACGCAGTAAAATCCCGGAAACAAAGTTCGGAAAATAGTATTTAGTTTCCTCCTTCGGTAAAGACAACACAAGGTTAATGAGAAAACAGCTAAAACGTTTTTTAAAATATTAAAAAAAAAGAATCTATTTGCATCTTCCATAATTGAATTAAAGGTCCTCATAATATTATATAAACTGTATGTAAGACAGACCTTTCTGTATGTTTGCCTTTCTTTTTTCCTAAATTTGCCTGCCTATCTGTCTGTCTATCTCTAGCCTTTCCTCTCTATGTGTCTATCTATCTCTAGGTTCCGTTTGTTCGCTTTTGTTCTGTCTGTGTGTGGCTGTTGTATCTCGTTCTGCCTGGCTGTCTCTATAGTAGTGTCTTATAACAATGATCTACAGGTCTGTTTAATTCTAGATGTGTATGTATGTTTGACTGCCTCTAGCATTGTTAGCTCCTATGTCTTTTCTGGTTCTGTGTGCCTACATGTACGTGTGTGTTTCTCTTTATATTTGTCTGTTTCATGAATATCTATCTGTCTCTATTTTTGCCTTTTTATATCTTTATCCCTATATTTCAGTCTATATGCCTGTCTCTAATTCTGCTTTCTACATATGCCTCTCATCAGTTCTGTCTCTTTGTATACCTGTATGTCTCTAGATGTTTCTGTTTAAATATGACTGTAGGCATGACTCTATCTGTATCTTTTTATACGGCAGTTTGTATGTCTGTCTCTAATTCTGCATCCTATATGTCTGTCTCTCTTTGGTTTTGTCTCTTTGTAGGTCTATAGGTATCTTGATTATTCTGTTTTTATTTATCTGTATGTCTGTCTCTAGCTGTGTCTGTCTGTGTTTGCCTCTAGTTCTGCCTATATATCTGCTTTCTGTCTCTAGTGTCGTCTGTATATATATATATGCCTGTCTTGTGTTCTACAATATGTATGTGAGAATGTAGTTGTTTATTTAGTTTTGTCTGTATATTGGTATGTTTTTCTCTCTTTCTGTCTGTCTCTATAGTTGTGTCATGTTCCGATGTGTCTAGTTGTGCCTGTCCATATGTTTCTCTGGCTCTACTTCTGTATGTGTGGCTGTCTCTTTTTTCTGTAGTGCTGTTTGTCTTACTTTTTTTCTAGTTCTCTGTGTCTGTAACTAGTTTTTATGTGTGTTTCCAGTTTTGTCTATCTTTCAGTGTGTTTATCTGCTTCTAATTCTGCTTGTTTTATGTCTGTCATTTTCCAGTTACACCTGTCTATATTTTTGTCAGTTTGTATGTTCATCTGTCTCTAGTTATCTGTCTTTCTTTTAGTTCTGATTGTCTATATAGTTCTGCTCGTCTATTTAATCTCTAGTTCTCCCTGTGCGTATATATATGTTTACCGGTCTTATTGTGTTCGTCTGTTTCTCGTTCTGATTCTCTGTATATGTGCCTCTATAAATCTGTCTATCTCTGTACTTCTGGTCGTATTAATATCTGCTTCGTTCTATATGTTTCTATATATGTCTGTCATCGTCTAGTTTTTATGTCTATCTATCAGTCTCTAGCTTTCTGTCTCTATGTTTGACTACTATTACCTATCTATATGTTTGTCTGTTTCCAGATATGTTTGTTCTTATTTATGTCTGTCTATCTTTAATTCTATCTGACTTTATTTCTGTCTATCTCTAATCTATCTGTCCTCATGTTTCTGGCATTGTTCTTCCTGTGTTTGTCTGTGTTGGTGTATGTCTGCCTGTATCTATATTTGTTTATCTGTAGGCCTATGTCTATCCTGATTAAAAAGCCAATGTGATAGTTCAATCTATGCAAAATTTTGCGTGTTGTACAGGAAGACGGTATGCTATTTCTGGTCAGAAAAGTTCAATCTTGTATTATGTTTCCACCTCGCGAGGAATGTTGATTTAAACTAACTAACACTTTCAAAGTCTGTCTGCAACTCAGGTAATAAATGTGATACAAACGACATCTATGTGATTAGAGTTATACGGGTTATCCCCGAAACAATAGTGCAAACTTCGGGAGGCGATTATTTATTTACGGGATAAATAATCACTCCCAAGGTTCGCACTACTATTTCAGGGAGGAAAGATTCCATTACTTTATTTCTTTATGTAATATAAAATAATTATTAAAACTGTCTACCATGACAGAAGAAGTAATACTGCAACCTAAATGCATTTATTTCTGATTTATAATACAAAGACTTACTTAATGACTAAATCACCGTCCAACGGAGGACTTCTTAGCTTCTGAAGTATAAAAGAACTAATAAGGTAGGGGGCCTGAAAACTAAAATGTTGTCAGCGGGCCATATTTGGAACATGGTGTTCCTAATATGGGCCGCTATAGAAAACAAGAGCGTATGACAAAAATGATGTGTAATCTTTCTGTATTACTGATATATGCTACATACTAAGTGATATACATTACAAATATATATGACATTGCAAAACCAAGAATATTGTATTAATACAGAATGCCAATATTGGTGAATATACAAAAAGAAAAAATATACGAATAAAAAAGAAGTGTAACACAAAGGAAGAAATGTAGAAAGTCACGTCTCACATGAGGGACAAACGAGTGGTCGTGATCTTTAGCGGTGATTCCAACACACTCTTCATGAACGTATTAGCTACACGACACAGAAAGATGCATGTCTGCAACTCTGTCTTCCTGACAAATGTAACACAACTAAGATTCACAAGACTTGGTACAACTCAGTGCCGGTTCTTCAGAACTATTGGAAGCAAGCTGCTGACGTTCTGGTAGTTTTAAACGTGATAACACTTGCTTTGTTTTGGTTTAATCTTCTTATTCTTTGTACTGAAATTGATAGCTTCCTTATTATCTGGTATTATCTTCGTTATAATTACTAAATATTATGATGATGAGTGTTCAATACAAACATTTCAGATACCCAATTCTTTCCTTTTAAACAGTTATGACAGCCTGTTGCCCAATATGGCTCATCTTGCCTGCGTGCCACGGTGAGTCATATTGAGCACTATTTACCTCTTTACTTTTTCTGAAGCCTGCTAGTTACGCAATGCAATGCATTGCGTTACATATATTTTATGTTTGCATATGATCACATAGCTACATTATCCATGCATTATACAGATTAGGTTTTCAGCAATAGGTACTGGAACGAAAGATTACTTCCTTTGCTAAAATAAAAGCAAGATATTTGCTTGCTCAATATGTCACTTCAACCAAAGCTGCTGCCACTAGCAAACAACTAAGTGGCGCAAACATACTTTCACTTGTCATGAGGATATAGTTTAGAGCAACATCTAGCAGCAGCAACGGAAAGCTGCAGAGATCTGGGGGGTGGGCCATATTGGAGACCCGGGCCATAATCGATACACTTACCTTAGATAATATTAAATTCTAAAAACAGGATAACGAAACCAAACTAAAAACATAACAGAATAATTTAAAACATTTTAGTTCTTGAGCAGCTGAAGAATTCAAACCCCAATTGGTTTCATTGAGTATTCTTAAAAAAAAAATGACTTAAGGGTTAATGTAAAATGACTGCGTATATACGTAGAAGTTTGTAGAATACGAAGAAAAGATATCGTAGTTAGTTACAATATATGGGTACTGATACCCAATAAAGGACGTGGTAGCTTGAGGACATATTGAAGGATAAAAACTTACTAGTAGGCTTTAATCAAGACTCACTATGTTGGCTAAAATAGCACTATTATCTCCTCCACTTTTCGGACAAGTAATGGCAAGAGAGCCTTTGACAGGTATTCGGAAAGTCATTAGTCGACATTCCGAGCCTGGTAATACTGACTGACAATTTTTATATTATTTTCTCATTTGGGATAATACCTTGAATTAAGAGCAGAGCCACAAGCTTTCCCCTTTCTTACCCAAGCCTTGTAGTCCAATGGCTAGCGTCGAAGAATTAAAATCTACAATGTGGAGGCACGCGAGGTCGATTCCTGCCGCCTGCCATCGTCAATGGTCCTCATCTACGAATATGACGATGGTACCTCAAATGGGACTATGGCCGCTTTCCAACACATCAGAGTATATAAGGAATATTCCAGTTTGAATTCCATTATTCCAGGAATATTTCTCGAATATTAAAAATATATTGGGAATGTTCCCCTGGAATGTTAGGCATTATACCTGGAATCTGCCTTATATTATTCCAGGAAATAAAAATATACCGGAACATAAGCGGTAAAAGGTAATCTCATAATTTAACATAATAAATATTTTCTTAAATGTATCAACATTTGAAGCCTAAATTATAATTGAATAAATGAAGGATTTTTCCGAATACAGACGTTCATTTTCCGTGTATACCTATATTCCATGTTCCAGGCATATTCCGTATTTTAGGAGGAATATTTCTGGCGATTTCTTCCTTTTAACAGTAAGAGTACACGGCAAGTGACGTAATCCTTCAAACATAGTTTCAGACCATAAAATATAAAATAGCTACTTTTTTTCAGTTTATAATGTTGAGATGGCACGAGTGCTCTTCTGGAGTTGATAAGACAAAGTATTCATCTCTCAAGACCTAAAAAGAAAACTGGTTGGGTTTGTGAAGTAATAGAAATGTTGAAAGAATCTTTTTTGTATTTACAATTAATTAAACTGTAAACTTTCAAAAGTTTTGTTTATGTTATGATTCTCTAAAAAAAAGAAAGATGAACTAACTATATCTTTCCATTAAAGTACTTTGACTAAGAGTAAAACCGGAAATAATCTCATCCAGAATAATCAATTGCTAGAAGTGATCTTTCTGAGGTTTTGTAGACAAAGGAGACAATCATACTGTACTTGTGTTGAGTCACTCTGTTTGCTGACTTGGAAACGGAAGAAATGACAGCATAGAATTAGGAAAGGAGGATCGAATCAAATGACTATTAGAAAGGAAGTCCGTGGTAGGATTTTAACTGAAAACTTACTAAAATACTTAATGAGATAGTAAAATTAACACAGTCGAAGTCACAAAATAAACAGAGTATGAGATGATAAATTAATATGTAAAGAAAATATACGTTATATTCATTATAAATCTTAAACGTGAACCGTCCACACCGTTTCATGTTCATTCATATTTATATCTTCTGAAATGATGAAGTAACCCTTGCTGTAGGAAAGAAAAATAAATACAGACAGGGAAAGAAGTAGGACAGTAGTGGCCGTTCGTTCCTACTTTTAAAACCGCCTTGTGTTGAAGTTCTCTTTGTAAACGGAGACCTTTAAAAAGTGTGGCAGTTAAGTGTTCGTTTGGTTAGTCTCACCAATGCTTATGTTACCTGCTGACTGCCTCTCTCTGAGTTTTTTGCTCCCGGATGGGTTTAAACACAATGAATGGTCGACGAGATTCTTTTACGTGTCACCCTACCCCCCAAAGGGTTTCAGGAACCTATGATTGTCCCCTTCTCCCCTCCTTTTCTTTTTCCTTTCGGCTGAGGGTCCACAGTTTTTTTGACCTTCGTACGCCAATAGCAGGAAGATATCACACCCCGTGCAACGAACTTTTCCCTATACATAGAAGTGGGGCTACTCTTTTTTTGGGGCCTTACCTTTTACTTACTGTCCGTTCACCGCAGTTTTATATCACTTCAGGAATGGTTAAGTCTGAGGAATATATATCTCACTTCTTCAGGGGCTGCTGACCAGGGACACCCGAGGACAAGAAACCTATCAGGCTTAAGTTCCCCCAGGTATTTTAGCGAATAATATTGGGTATAGTAGTTTAGCGCGGAAACGTGCGCAGATGGTATTGGAAGCTCAAGGGATACAGTTCTTCCTCGGCAGAGGCATACGGTAACCGTGTAGAACATTTACTCTTTCTGTAGTAGAAAATTGTTCTTTATTTTTTGTTTTATTTTTTGATAAATAAGCATGTGTCTGTGGCGGGATTCAAACCAAGATTCCTTTCATGAAAATCATAGCAAATTGTTCTTCTCGTAAAAGAAAGTCTTTGTATTGAAATTTCCTGTTGGATTACTTTTAATGACATGCTGCAGAACGTAGAATTGGTTCGTAATAATGAATCTGTGTTTTGGATTAGATATTCGTTCAAATTAAACTCGTCTATTAAATCCTTTCTTGTGTTAAACGTTTTTCGTAGTTACTTTGTAACAGGTCTATTATTGCAATCCCGGAAGTGTTCAACCTGACCGGAACATAATTATGTCCTGGTTTTACCATACTGGATGATGGTGGGAAGGTATCTTATCAAGACATACAGGATCACCTCTTTCGTCTTCTTTCCATTTTAAATCAATTCGGTGCTACTTTTCGTTTATATTTTAGTTCTCTGAAAAAAGCTTATTAACAGTAATTAATTTCACTAAGATATGGTATCAATGTTCATGTTGGACATTTCTCACTACCGATATTTCATTGTTTCACTTCTGGAATAGATTTTGTTATTGTATGATCAACATCCCATGTTGCCAAATTGTCCTTAAATTTTAATTAATTATTTATTTAATAAATTTTATATTTCTGTTTGTTGCTGGTATTTACGTAATCAATCTGTCTCTAGTTCGAAGGTTGACGCCCAACCAGACAAATCTTCCGGGTAAAGGTAGAGCTTGAATCCGTTATCCTAAGCACCATGCCGATATTCGCCTGGAGTAACTGAGAAATAAAAATCGGAATAGCTTCTATTGAATTTAAATTTATTTTTGTCTTTAAGGGAGGGAAGTCAGTCAGGGCCCCTAGTTTGAACGGACCATCCCAATATTAGACTGAGGAGGCTTTCAGTATGAGCTGCATTAAAAGGGAGTTTGTTTACTTGCTTAATCTATGTTACTATTTCTCATGAGGTCAAAATATTTAAGTTTATACTATACAGGGTGTAAAGGAAAAATGGGGACAAACTTCAAGAGGCATCGAAACAAGAACAAAGTGCACATAAACATCGGTTGATTTCTGCTTCGTTTTCGAGATACAAGGTATCCAACTCGGAGCTTCAAATCGACTCTTTACAGTGGTAAATACAATGAATATTTCGCCATAAATCGTAAACAATGCATTAAAATAAAATTTAGTTTTCGGAAGGTCATTTATATCAATACAGTGGATATTAGGAGTTAAAAAGTAAAGTAATGCCATCAGGTTGTCAGTGTTGCCAATCTATATCGTATATTTTTTTTAATGGAACTACGTTAGGTTTTGGATGTGTGGTATCCTTTAGTGAGTGTAAACATAATATGTGAAGCACAGAATGCAGTGTTTCAAACTGTAGAAGTTTGTCTCCTCTATTGAAGCAACACTGCAGATGTTGATTTTTCATGTTTAACCTGATATAAAATTTTCAGTTTGCAACACTGCTTTCTATGCTTCATACATGTTTACCATCAGTAGAGGATACCACATACCTCGTTAACATAATACATACCTCACCCAAAAGCACGATATAGCAGGTTGGCAACACTGGCAACCAATGGTATCACTTTTTAACTCTTAATATTCATTGTATGGATAATAACTACCTTCCGAAAACTAAATTTCGTTTTAATACATGTTTTATGAATGACTATTGTAAAGAGTCGATTTTGGACTTCAAGTTGGAAATCCTGTATCTCGAAAAGGAAGCAGAATTCGACCCATGTTTATATGAACTTTTTTCTTGTTTCGTTGACAGAATTCACCGTCCAAAATTTGTCTCGATTTTTTTTTTTTTTTTTTTTTTTTTTTTTTTTTTTGGTAAAGGGCTTTGTTTTGTGTTTTTATGTTTGACGGATAACAACAACATTACCTTACTTTTCCTGAATAGGGACGCGGATATCAGAGGGCCAGTGTCCTTATCTAGGTACTATCCTAGCATTCGTCTGGTAAAACAGGAAAATCACTTGCAAACTTTGCTCCCAATAGCTGGTAACATTAATTGGACCAAAGTGTCTCCTCAGTGCTAATACGTAGTCGGTAACCATAACAACTGGACAATAGACATTCTGACCAAAATTTTGTAAGAATAAGTGCATATATGATGACATTGACTTACCACTTATCATTTTCCATTATCTAATTCACGTTACACCAATTACCAATATACTATTCGAGACTGGTGAAAGTTGGAGCTGTAGGGGGGGGGGGAGAAAGGAGAATAGAAAGCACTGAGCTGTAAACATGTTTAGTGACCTTCAAGTACAAGTTTTTTTTCTCTCTCTCTCTTCGTTCGTTACCCACTGAATAATTCAATAGCATACAAGTTCTTTGTAAGTCACTTGCTCCAAATAGGAAGATGTTACCTGAACTTCTAATCCCATGTTAGCGTTACTTTTTCTCATATATCTTCGGTGGAAACTTTAGTCTTATTATATTGGCCGTTACTCTGTTGCTCATTCTAGTATCAGCCCTGGCCTAAATTCAAGGTATGATTCCGGTGTACATAGTGTGAACAGAATCCAGGAAAATTTATATCCAGGGTAGCCATCCCCCAGGGATTGTTTCCAGAACCTCCAGATTACGTAGCGAGCTCTCTAAAATGAATCTTCCTATTTCGCCGTACTAATACAAAATAAACATTTCCATCTCTCTACGTTTCTTTAGCTTAATATGGGTATAGACTATTGGTATGCTTTCATTATTATGCCATATGAGGAGTACAGAAGACAAGGGATACAAGTGACATTGAAGAATAAAAAATCGAGGTAATTTTTTATATAAAACCCGAAATATATGTGACCATAACTGTCATATTTTGTACAAAGAAACCTTGGACTCAAATGCATCCTTGTATAAAATATGACAATTTTGTGTCTATATTTCTGGATATATATAGAAGATTTACCTAGAACTTTAATTTACTCGCAAATGTCACTTGTACCCCTTTGGTTTTTGAACTACTCATATATGTAAGTAGGTCTGTATATTGCTTACAATTATCCTGAAGGTAACGATTGATTATGATTGTCCATAGCCGAAAATATTACATTTTGACCTTTTCACATTTTATGCGTCAATGTTTATTACGACTGGCAACAGTTAGTTTGTTAATACATAGTCAATTTTGAAGCGAATTTAGAAGTTAATCATGTGAGAATCCATAAATAAAAGTATTGAATTTTGGTCTTATCTGTTTCTGTGATCTCCTTTCTTGATCTGAAGTGACCAAAATTGAAATTGAAAATGTTCCTTAAAGCTACATCTAGGGGTGTATTCCAAATAATTTTAAAGAAGGACTTCAGAGTAAATATTTAACAAAGGGATCGCCCGATCCTCCTCCAGCACACCCCTCGCTACATCCTGCCTTTTTCACTTTGCTTGTATCCGTAGAAGTAAGAAAGCTAAAATAAATCGTGAGAGACTTAGGTCCCATTCTGGCAAATACTTGGTAAAATCGCAAAAAGTTCTTCAGTATTATCTAAAAATATGTTCAACTTACAATATTACTTTGAAGGATACTTTTACATGATCGTTTACAAGATACTTTTCTAATTAAGGGACCTACACAAATCAAACATTAGAGTAAAATGTATGAACCTGACTAAGTGAATGGTATCATTTCTCATCTCAGACTTTAACTACAAAAACTACCATAGTATTTAGAGGTGGTGCTGGGTTATGATAGACTGCTACAAACATATTTAGATAAATTAAACATTTTCCCCCCTAAATGTATATAAAATTCGCTATGAACAGTTATAATGGCCCAAAAAGGTGTTTCTATTTTGAGAACTTAAGTAATCTATGTTATGAAATAAACTTTACAAGGAACCATTAACCGTCTAAACTTCCATCAATTTAATT
>JAGDQP010005453.1:24838-46200 GCA_022664845.1 Lepisma saccharinum | reverse complement strand
CCAATTAATGTTTTATTCGCCTATTTGAATTTAAAATACTAGTACTTTTATTTAAGTATTTCTTCCACAGATGTAATAAGATCAACCTTAAGTTATTTCTAAATTTCACTCAATATTTCTTAATGCACTTTGAATGAATCACATGTCGTAGTTGCTCTCATGAGATTTGAAATTTCTCATGAGATAGTACAAAAGATTATTTTTAAATACGTAGAGGAAGGGTTAAATATCTTCATACAATTTCTCACGTAGATATCAGAAGAGAGAAAAACATTTCCACATATTTCAGAACATGGTGTTTGTATACTGTTCTTTGAAAAGTTTCAAACTTTTCATTTAATTTACTTTGCAATATAAGCAACTTTATTACTAATTCGAATCAATTTAATAAATAATAGCATTTTACCATTGTCATAAATGTCCACCTTCAACCTTAATTTCCAGTCATTGAGTCATTTAAATATGTCTCTCTTTATTCTTCTCTCTTGTGTGTATTGTTTCAAACTTTGCGGAACAAAAAGGACATCAAACACAAGTTATTTCTTTTTTAAACTTTGTATTTTTATGTACTCAGTCGATGAATAATGATGATATTCTGACTATCAAACTGTACTATAAATTAATACTTAATGTGTACAAATTGTGCACCGTGGGCCAGAAGCTAATAAAAAGACAAACTGTCCACACTAAAACACATTTTTTCGGTTGGTTTACATGAAGTTCACATGCGTTCACCTAAAGCTTATTTTTACTGAAGTTTTTTTGTGCCAGGAAATTTTCTGTGTATAGGATAAAGGAATCTAAAAAAAGCTGTAATCGTGTATTAAAGTTAGAGGCTTTCTATTGTCTTTACTAAATAAAGCTGAAACTAAACTTATGTAACTTAACTATATATATATATGTCAGTACAAGTGAAAATTATGATTAAATCTTTTAAATCTCTACAAAAACAGATAAGCTCTTCTGTTTTATCTATGTTCAGGAATATTCTTTGTTCAGGAAGCTACTCTCACAATTAATATCTTAACAAGGATTTTCTTCGTATTATAATTTTATTTTACGTAGGATTCACAAGAATTAAAGTACCTTGTACTAAATGTTAGAAACCACTTATCTATCCTGTGAAATGAGGAGAGTTGTAAGAAATACTGCAGATTCATATCTAAAGAGCATCATTTAAGGGATTTTTTTAATACTGTGAGGATACAAAATTCTTTTATGGTATCATGTACTTTATACAATGAAATTCTAACGCACACTGCTGCAATTGGCATGAAATTCGGGTTTAGATTCCTTCACTTACCTCAATTTCAGAAGTCTACAACCTTTCGGTATTGTAATTTTGTACTATGTACACTCAACCCTAATGTACTCTAGCGCTTGAACGAAAACTGTTAAATAGTAAGTGACCTTGGTTTAGGTTACACATATTGAACTGGTGTCACGAAATTGTAAACTGCAAGATAAATCAAGATATTTATAAACCTAAAACTGACGTCAGTGTCTCTATATCTGCCTTCATTTAGGTGCATATACATTGAGTGTATGTAGCTTAAAAATACCAGAAATGAAAGTAACGTAGAAATTTAGAACATCTAAACCTAAATTTAAGTTACTTTCGTTCTATCTGCTTCTCGATACCTTTCCTAATACCACATTGGAAGGTTATGGTGTTACAAAATTAAAAATAGTATTACAAATCAAAATCTCTGAACCCAAATTTGAAATATTTTCTTCAAGCTACCCCTATTTTCCGAAATAGATAATGACTTTTTCATATACACCTTGTCAAGTATGATATATATATTTTTTTTAATTTACTTTTAGGGATTATAGTCACATAGACAATTATTTTACATTCTATAATATTAGTTTTGAGCTAATTGTATAATCATTTTACACTGTTAAACTTTACTTAAACTCCTCACTCACGTTTGGTATTCATTACAATCTGTGTTATCTATCATATCAATGGAAATCTATCATATCAATGAAAGAGCCGTGATTAACTAAACCATCTACATATGGATATATATTTTTAAAAGTAAGTGTAGATTGGATTTTATTCAATATAGGCATAATATATTGATAACATATTTGCAGGTCAGTAACTTCTCAAAATGTAAAAGGGTAGATTTTTCATATAAAAAGTTTCTTATTAATAATAGGTTTAAGATGCAGTGCACGTGAGAAAGTGGATTTTAAGATGTGGCTATTTCCAAACAATTAAAGCGATATATAATGATAATAATAATCGATACATAATAATCCCATCTACCGAGTACTTCATGAAGTTGAAGTAGAAAGCTTCAAGGTAAACTTTCTGATATATTTAAGGTTAGTTTTAAATCTCTCAAAATTTAATTACCGAAACGATAATTCTCATGAAAGGTCTTGCATGCTCATCTCGTTGTTCTAATCTGATTTCCATTGTAGCAATAGCAAATCATGATATATATAAAGTTTTAATATAATATCTTAAAGTTTTAATCGTATTTAGATTTAATTAATTAATTAATTATATATATATATATATCTGATTGCTTAGATAAGAGGAAATGACTGAAATTATGAAATTCAATTGGTGATACCATTGCACATGTGCATGAGTCTATATATACACATTAATGAGTAAAATAATAACAATACGCCGGTCCTGAAGCTTAGATGCCTAAAGGCCATAAGTAAAATTAAAATTCAAGTAAGTGAATTTCTCAGCTGCACTGAGCATTGTTGTATCAAATTGTTTACTACATAAGGAATAAACTTTGTACTTAACCTGATATTATATTCGTGAAAAAAGAAGTTACCTTCGTTTTTGTTTGTTTCTGCGTGTTTTAAACGACACACTCTTTTTCCTCTCTTTGTTTTTTTTCCCCTCGACTTTTCTTACTTTCTTTGGTTAGTGCATATTGGTGTATATATGCATCTCGTGAATTCCATATTAATTTGTTCATTGCCGTCAGCAGATAGAGAAACCAAGGGAGATGTTACAGTTAATTATTGACATGAAACCCACGTGATCTGAAAACTCATTGGTAGCTCCTCCCTTTTCCTGTCAGATTCTTCCAGAAAGTTGATTTTTTTCTCTTTCTTCTACTCTTCTTCTGTTCTCTCCTTGTTTCCTCCCACCTTTTCGACGGATGCAATGTCAGCATTTTCAAAACGGAAGGAGAAAGGGGAGGGATAAGTCATGAGAGGTGAGGGACGAAATACAGTCTAGAGAGGGGGTGAAAAACACAGAAATAAAGCTGCATCAGAGAAAACACACACACACAGAAAAGGAGGAAGAGAAAAAAAGAGAGTGAGTGAGTTTTGTATGGCATCGAAGGCGACGTAATTATGCTTTACGCTTTAAGTCGTTCAAGCAATCGTATCTTACACGCGAATCACGTAGCACGGTGTCGAGGCTTGTTCAATTAGTGCACCCACAACCTTTTCTCATTTCTTGCCTGCTGCATCTCGTTCCAATTTGCTACGCCATCTCCAAAGCAACCAGAGGAAAACAACGGCTGGCCTTCCTATTGGTTCCTTTATGTTCGTGACGTCAGAGAAACCGGTTTTCCCACGTAGTCTGTGTCTACTTTTCCCCCGATTGCCTTAGCCTTCCTTCCTTGCTTACTTGCCTGCTGGGACAATATATATATATATATATATATATATATATATATATGGGAGGTAGGGGAAAGAAAGACGGCCACTATAACCCTTTCCCCTTGCCTCACACTCCCTACCGGTCTTTTCCCAACTTCTGGCTCAGTCTCCCGAAAAGAAGATAGTGATCAGGGCTTTAGGACGGAGCGTAAAGGGGGTAAGTCATTCCCCCAACCCTCCCTTGCACCCGTGCCCTAAACCCACCACCACCCCCGGTAAATTGCCAGACCTGGACGAAATTATAGTCGAGCTCTGCGAACACTTAGTCTTTCCTTATCGCAGATTAAGATAAGGGAAAATGGCTCGGCCGATACAATTTACACGGAGAACGTGTTACATAAAACCACGTGGGTCCTTCTTCATGACGTTGAATCAATGCCCGGATATAGTGCGGGCAAAGTGAGATTCTGCTTTTTCACCGTTGATTGGAGAGTGTAGGTAGGTACAAGGGCGGGATTCTGGAGAGAAAAAAAAAGAAAGAAAAAGTTTTGCCAAAAATTTTGCCTCGATGCCGCGTGCACAATTGTTACGAGAGACCAGATTGAAGATAACAGAAGAGATTAGGAAGCATTTGTTTTCCACCCGGGTTCTTTTGTAGCAGAGGTTTCCATATATCAGATACATTACTAAGGAGGGCTATACGTAAAGCGTAATATGTTATAATAGAAGCAACAAATTAGATGGAGATTTAATTAAAGAAAAAAATCAATTTTCTTTTAAACTGTGATAACAGTTAATGGTAAATAATTAATTGACTTAGAGTCTTATCTGCATGTATTACCATAGTTACTTTACATATTCGTCTTGTGAGACTAATTTCTTACTACACCATATTTGCATGATCAATCTTTATTTGATCCAGGTATTAAAGGATGATAGTTTACGTTATGGCCATGGCTTCTCACGTTTCATTTTTCTTCATACGAGTTACCAGAAGTTTCTTCTCAGCAGCTATTTTCTTTAGAATTGATTTTCAATGAGTGTCATTTTTATATAAGAGATTGCAATGGTAACTGCAAGGTTGTACGCCATCAATTAGCTATGCCTGGAAGTAAACAAAACCTGATAGTTTCTTTTTCTTTATTCTCTTATTCGTATTGTAACTAAGGCCATTAATCTTAACTAAGGAAGGCATTTATTATGGGTCATCTGCGTTAAGATAAACTGATATCTTAGTGAGAGAGATCCGTTTTTTTAATGTTAATTTTACTTGTTTTACACACATAGATAGATAGATAGATATACGTGTATAGACAGATGAACAGTATAGTATAGTCAAGATTTATTCCTGTCTTACATTCTTTAGAAACTAATCTTCGTCTTGATTTAAAAGTGACGGACGAAGTTTATATTCACCAATAATGAGTTCATTAAACTTTGTAAATTGTTTTATTTAGGCTATTTTTATTCCAAGTTCATCCCAGTTTAAATTTTGGAACACTCCCTCCAGAACTACTGAAAATATTTTTGGAGATATGAGACTTCTTGTCGTATTCCTTTTCTAACTTTAAATTTTTCACTCTCTTGATGTAGTTTAATGACAGATGTGGCAGTCGAGCAAATGTTTCGCAGTAACTTGATGTATGCACTTTCGATGCTTTGATGTTCAAGTACTGCTACCAAGGAGGCCAAATCGAAAGCTTTTTCAAAATCTATAGATCTAAGACATAGTGGAAGTTCATATTCATTACTCCTTCCCATAACCTCGTTCAGTGACTGTATGTGGTCCATTGTGCTAAATCCACGACTTACTTAGCTCTATGTACTAAGTCCTCTTTATGATATTTTCCTCTTCTTTCATTTCCCTCTTTTTCTTCATCAAGAGTTAAATTTCTTATGAGATTTTGTTCTTTTTTTTCCTTTTTTGATGCCTGCTATTTCCTTTTCCGTCTTTCGTAATATCTCAGTCAGTATTTCTTTCTGTTATTGATATCTTATTTGTCGCCTAAATCTTCCAAGGCACTTAATCTTGTTTCTTAGTTCTATTTCGAATGTCTGTCTCTTTTCCGATAGGTTTTCTAGATCTAGAACTGGAGATTTTCCCCTGATAACCTTCTTCCTGTCAAGTATAGTATTTAATTTCATAGTAGTTTAGTAGTCACCTTATAATCAGCAGTTCGATTCTCGGTACTGGCAGTCCTGACTGAGATTTTCCAGGATTTTATCGATCACACTAGATAAATGCTGTGATGGTACCTTGAATAAGCCCAGTGCTAATTCATTCCAAAATCCCTCTCTTTGTTGTTAATATTGTTAAGTATTTCCAGTGTAACATGGTGAAAATTGGGATGTATCTGAACATCGTGAAATAAATTAATAAACGAAACATTCACAGTATTGATTCCTCGATTTAGAAGTAATGGTTAGTAATAATTGAGAATATTTTTTCTATTACTTTTAATACATAAACGTATTATGTTACATTGCAATGCATTGTGATGTTACATTCTTAATCAAAATACACAAACAGTAAAGAAAGAATAATAGTAAGCAATCTTTATCTGGTACAAATGCACCCTACCCTAGAAGATATTTTATCTTGAAAGGGTCAAGATAGATCTTCCTGACCTTATAACGCAAACTGTTGCATGCAGAACGCCGCTTCTTACGCGAAATGATATTGTTTTTCAAAATACAGTCACGATCAAAAGTTCTATCCTGTTGGTAAAATTTCTTTTGCGAATAACTTTGTAATGATTAGACCGATTTGAGTACGGTTTCATACAACTTAGAGAGACTGTAATTTTCTGTAATTTACAAAAAGCTGTAGTCTTTCCATTCTAAAGTTATTCACAATAGAAATTCTACTAACAGGACAGAATTTCTGATAGTGACTGTACAATACTTACAAAGATCAATCTCTGTCTTTAATCGAACATTGTTTTGTAATATATACAACACTTACAAAAATCGATCTGTGTCTATAATCGAACAGTGTTTTGTAAGTATAACATTATAAAATTTACAAAAATACATCTGTATCTTTCGGAAGATTAGTAGGAATTGAAATACTAATTCTTTTCTGTTTTGTACTAATTTTATGTTCCTTTTTACTGTAAACTAATAACGGCAATCCCTATAATAGTGCTGGTGTTAGAATCTCTAACCTAATATAGAATGGTCAAGCTCTAACGGTGATATTTGAATCTCTAATCTAATGAGTGTGATTAATCCTAGTACTGATATATTCCCAAAACGTATAAAGACCTGTTATCGATTTTAGAATCGATGGTGACCAGTTCCTAATGACAATATGAACATTTTCAACTAATTGGGATTCGTCAGTTACTAATGGTGATGTTTAAATCTCTGTAGAGTATCTCATCTCTCTCTCTCTTTTTTTCTCGCCCTCTCTCTCCCTTCCTCTATTGTCTTTTTTCTACATTTTCCTTGTTGATGGCCATCAGACCTCCGAATGGATGCGTGACACAATTTGAGTACATGGACACATTAAGATCCAAGGTTTCTTCGTACAAAATAAGAAAGATATTTTGTCACATATATTGTGAATTATATACAAAACATTACCTCAAACATTGTTATTCCCCAATGTCACTTGTATCCCTTGACTTCCGGACTTCTCATATGTGAGTAGTTACAGATATGTATTATGTTTGTTAAGAGTGTTTCGTGTTCGTTGAGAGTAAAGAAACGCTTCTTTCATCATCTTATTCCATATTTGTCTCTGGAAACTTTTATGTGAACAAAGATATGAGTAAACACTGTTTTATACTCTTGACTTTTCATGGATGAAAATCTTTATAAATAAGTTGCAACTCACTACTAAGAAACTTGCTAACAATACATAAAAATACTTGTTTACACCTGTGTTCCCTCTAGAGTGTAAGGAATGCCTTTTCCACTTCAGAATTCAAACAATTAAGATCTAACGCTAATTAGTCTTTTGTTTCTCGAATTCTTAAGAAAATGTGTACAGATGAAAAGTTTTGAAGAGTATCTCATTTTAAATTTTCATTATTGTGAACTATAAATTAAATATATTCTCGTTTAAAAAATAAAACATTCTTTTCATTTTTAAAATAATAATCTTTATTCAGCTTTCAAAAATAACATTTAAAAAAATTCTTCGTTGAAACATTTTATATTAAAAATAAATTTGTTTTGTTGCCAATTTGTGTAAATTCTACAACCACTATATTTCGAACTTCTGGAGCTCAATTCAATGTTATTAAAAATATTTATTTTTTGTCAGCGGGTTATGTAATATTGTCATATCTGTATAGGAATTCATTGACTAGTACAAACTTCTGTTCCTAAAATAATATATTGTTATTTAATTGTAGTAAATTTCAGATCAGTTAATTCCCACTGATTTCTAGGTTGTGCACACTTATGACATAATCCTCGAAGAAAGTTGGCTTTATTCAGGCCAGCCAATTCCAGTAAATTTAATTGTAAATCCCCTTTCCCTTATTATCTCTTCCCCTTACTAATATTTGGCTCACTACCATGACTAATATTCTGAACATTCTCGAGACACCCAACAAGTTATGCACTTATAAAAATGTAATTCAAAAGTTCATAAGTTTGGGTTGTAGCACAATTCTACGATTTATTTCTCTTATAGATAGTAATGAAACTTGTTTTGAATTTTACAATATGGACTTTCTAATTTATTGAAGTAAATAAGCATATATTAAGCAGCATTATTCTCTATGTAATAACAGTAGAGAATATCAGATATGAGTAGTCTAGAAGTAAAGGAATACTCATGACTTTGACGAATAAAAAAAACTCGAGGTAATCTTTTATATATAACCTTATATGTGAAACAAAATTGTCATGTTTTCTACATGGACATTTATAGGTCCAAAGTTTCCTTGTAAAAAATTTAATAGTTCCATGTCACATATATTATATATAAAATATTACCTCTGATTTTTTAAATTCGAAACTGTCAGTTGTATCCCTTGCCTTCTGAAGTCGTCATATACACTTTGTACATATAAAAAAAATTTAGTTTATATTTAATATATAATACGAGACATTTGTAACACTTAAATTTATATTTCGTGCTATACGCGATAAAAGAGTGTCAATGTCACTTGTACTCCTTTGTTTGAGAGCTCCCCAGTTTGGAGGAAAGGTCATGAAAGACGACTTTAGAAAACATCTAATATTTTACTTATGTATTCAATGATTATGTGCAAGTAAGTTCTAAAAATAATCAACAAGATAAATCCTTGTGTATGGTCTTTTTGAAAACACATTTTTCAATGAAGAGCCAAAGCAAACCCTTCTCCTAAACTTAACAACATTCTTACATATCGTTAAAATTGAACATAATTTTTCTCCTAAAAATAATTTCTCCTCGTTATAATATTTCTCTACTTAAACAAATTGATTGTCATTTGTTGGTAAGAAATTTTAGTTTTAGTTGTTTTATTGAAGTTAAAAGCGTAACTTTGTATTTTTAATAGAGAATTTTATTTCATATTGTGGTAAAGTTTCTATTTTAAAATACAGAACTTTTCCCTCATATTATGCTAAACGTAATATACCAACCATTAACTTGCTTGGTATTCTCCTTGAGAGTAATTATAAAAACAATGAATTCATTTCAAGGCACATTTTTTTTAATCTCTAAAAAAAACTCAATTTCCATTTTTCTATTCTTATTTTATTATTATTATATATATGTACAAGAACTTACTCTTGATTGAATATAAAGGAATGAAAAAGCTATTATTCAGCTACAAATAAAAAAAACTCATAACCAGAGATATTTAATCCCCTTAAGTATTGTTTGTTTTGAGAAGATAATTAAAGCAGTTTTAAAATTTTGTATTATTCTTCTAATGAAAGATATAATAACAGTATTGTTTATTCCTTACCAGTATATTTAACTTTTATATTTGTCGAAGTGCTTAAGGGACTTCGTCGTAGGAATTTTTTTCTTTCTATATCATACTTGTATTATAACTTATAATTGCTCCTTATTAAAACATTTTTTTTTAAATTCCTTTTTCTTTTAGTTTGCTTTTTTTTCGTTCTGATATGTGCTTACTTTTTAAATTAATAATTGCACTTCTTTTTCAATAAATAAAATATTTTTTTCCTGTGTTAGCCAGGAAATTACTGTTAAAATTTATTTCTTATACCTGTAGTTCCAAATAATTAACTAACGTCATATTAATTTAATTAGTGCATTTTTATTTATTTAATATGATATAGTATAGTTCCATTTTCAATATTTTGAATTATTTCTGTTTTTATCTATTACATTATATTTCTGACAATATTTCAGTGCCAATTTGTGAAATATTACATTACCAATTGTTTGATTTCGTCTTAAAATTTCAATTAATCGATTTCATCGTAGTCTATTAAAGTGCTGTTAAATTTTGTTTTCAATAGCTTAATTAAAATATCCACTTGATGTTCGTTCAATATGTCCAAGTTCCAGCGAAAAATCAGGATTGTCAGTCTATTATCTAAAAATGACGAAGTTGGAACTTTTGAGATGCACTAACTTGATAGCTATCGGAAAGCAAAATAGATCAAACTAGGTATAAAAATTTCAAAGGAAGAAGTAGACGAGTTTTGAAATGAAGTTCCTAAGTTCAAATCCAAAGAAAAATATATTACTATTTGAGAGCTTCCAACATGGCCAGGTTGGACGTGAATTGTGATAAAACCTTAGAACACAATACTATTTTAATCATCATGCGAAGCATTGCCAGCTTTAGTCTCATATGGCAAATAAATATATATATTCAAAATTCTATAATATAGACAGACTGAATACTGAATTTCCATAACACATTATGTAAAGAATTCTATAATATAGATAGATGTTGATACTGAATTTCCATAACACACTATGTAAATAAATATAATATAGATAGATGTTGATACCGAATTTCCATAACACATTAAGTAAAGATTAGTTAATTTATTTATTCAGATTTCAACCCGTTTGAACCAGGATGTTGATACCGAATTTCCATAACACACTAAGTAAAGATTAGTTAATTTATTTATTCATATTTCAACCCTTTTGAAGCAGGATAATAGTATAGTCAAATCAGGTTCATTATTTTTAATTGAGAAATACGTAATGTTGTATTTATATCTTGCATGTAGATGATGTATAAAATTTGTATCTACATACAGGAAATATGTTCATATTAGGATGATATTGTGTTCATTATCAATATGAGATATTTAAACGGTGTCGAAGTGCTAAGAGTTTTGTACGTTAATGATTTGAAAGTTTCGTTACTAGAGGGTGGGATATCCTTATCTCATTATACAGTAATCACTTACTGAATGACAGTTATTTGTTGGCATCACACTTGTGAATTATCTACTTAATAATGAAATAAGAAAAGTATTTATACTGTACCATTTTACGAACTTTAAGGGAGCTTATTTTATAATAACCATAGTTGCTTTCTCAGGTAGATAGTAATAATACTGAGTTAAAAGCTAAAGGCTACCTCAAACTGGAAATCCCAAGCCCAAATGAGACTCTAATTAGTTTACTAATAATTATTCTCTTATTTTCACTTAGTTACAGCTGTAAATCTCTATACCTTATGGCATACAGTTTTTCTACATTTATGAAAATCAAATGACTTTTTGGCAATTTTCGTTTATTCATTTTATGTTTCAATTCGTATATATTACATTAAAATAAACACACATCACTATTCACTTCTCTACGACAGCCTTTGTAAAAAGAAATTATATATGTTAGAAATTAGTCAGATGATTAGTTGCAGTCTTCTTGTATACTTCACTCATTATAACAATAAACCGAGTAATGTAGAATAAAAAAGCAAATAAAATTTACAAACATTATTCTA
Source organism: Lepisma saccharinum (assembly GCA_022664845.1). Classification (NCBI taxonomy): domain Eukaryota; kingdom Metazoa; phylum Arthropoda; class Insecta; order Zygentoma; family Lepismatidae; genus Lepisma; species Lepisma saccharinum. The sequence goes on along the minus strand of JAGDQP010005453.1, from coordinate 34,714 downwards.
TACTTCCATAGAATCATTTGAAGGAAGTTTTTTATCAGAAGAAGACGCCTACAGTAATATAGTTCCATAATTATGACGCTGGATTGAAAATAGTATGTTGCAATAGAAGTAGCTAAGTATGCTTTCTAAGGGGCTGTGCTGAATGTTGGATATTATTTGTACGTGTTTCTGAAAAAATGTGAAAAGTCGACCAGATTCTAGTTTCGAAGGCACCATCACAATTGAAGATAATTTTCACCAGGGCTTTTCTCACTCACACTAGAGCCTAATTCCTTTGCGTCAGTGAAGAAAACCCTGGTGAAACCTTAGTAAGGTCGAACTCTGGACCTACCAAATGCAATGCCAACGTTCTACCAACTGACCTATGGCTGCTCGGTCCATATTTAATAGAATGTACGTCATAAGTTAACTTTTATCGTATTTCACACAAAATGTAGAGACATTACTGAAGTAAATTGGTTCATGTTTCATTAGCGTATAAGTCCGAAAAGTTTGCCTTTTCAGGTAGATATCCTCCAGGTGATAATATTGTAACAAGTATTTTCTAAAGTGGTCGAAATACTTCCTAACTTATCATGTTTATTTTAGTCATGTTAAAGGTAATATGGCCATGAAGTATCTCTTTCCCAATTCATTATTATGGTAATATATCTTAATCATAATGTAAAACTACAAATAACTAATCTGACCGAAAATGAGTGAACTTCTTGGTACACATTTGATATGTTAGTTTAAGGGCTCATTTATTCATTCTGTATAGATATAACTTCTGGTACTTCTGTCAATAAGATGATAAATATTTAATATATATTTGCCCAAAGTCTTCCTATTTTATTAATAATTAACCCACTATGTTTAATGAACCCACAATGCCTCATAGTTCAAAATCTGTCGCATCTTCACTCTATCCATTTTATTGTAAATTACATAAATATTTTTGTCTTTGAATGGTAACTTACACTAGAGCAATCAATACACTAAGACAAATAAAATATTTATCGTAACAAAATTTTTGCGTACCGTTGATAAAATTGCACGTACGTAATCAATACACGCAATAAATAGACTCTCATAATTAGGAATAATTATCTAATCAAGAAAATAAAGGTAATTTTTAAGATACTAAACAAAAGGCAGTATATAAAGTTAAACGTTATCATAAATTATAACTACTTTTATTTCCAAGCTAAACAAAATAGATACAAAAAAATTAAATTTACAGAAAAATGACATAAATAGTTCATTATAAGATGTAGTTCGAGTTTTTAAAAATGGAGTAATATATTCTGTTCACAAATCATTTCAGGAAAAGAGACACACAAAAGCTTTAAAAAAAACTTCTAAAATTCTTCATCGAATATTTCAACACAAATACTTCTCTAGGACCGTTTAACTTCTATCTTAATCACAGAAACGTCACAAGAAGAGAATTAAAAGACAAGATGAAAATTACGATGCGGTTGACATTTTTAAAAATAAATAAAATCAATTAATTTCACTCACTGTACGAATGGCATTATTACCAGATGGACATATGATCTCATAGAAAATATTATCAATAATTAAATATTGTCTCAATATAAAACGTATTCACAAATAAAAATTAGTAATTTAATTTTAAAATAAATTATTCATAAAACGCGACTACGTATTGGTTGAATTATCCAATGTCGTAAAATCATTAAATTTTACGAATTAAAAATATTTTATAATGTGGATGACAAGGTTACCACGCTCATGAATATCGAGATACCTTATGCACTTGTATCAATAAACAGAAATATCACGATATTAGCTCTATGAACTGGAACGGAAAGATATCTGAAAAATGTATTTCCACTTATTAACAATTGATATATTTTTTAAATATATAATGAATTTTTAACTGTTGATAGTCGTTGAAGTTTATGAAAATACAACTAATTCTTATTCAAAACTTAAATATTGGTGAAAGAACATTCTATATTGTCAATAAAAACTAATGCGTTGTTCAAAGTTTATGACTCTATTCTCGAAACTTAGATTATTCCAATTCTAATTTAAATATTATTCCAATTTGCTGGATGACTTTCTTGCTGTACTTTTGTTATTCCAATTCGATAGGTTTGTCTTAACTCGATTTCCAGGATGATAAATACTTTTCAATAAATTTTGAGAAGACCAGTTCTCAACTAAATTAAATATTCTTACAATAATTGACTTCAATTATTGTAGTTAATTTGTCATTACTAAGATCATTCTTATTTTCTTTATTTTTTAAAATATTGTTTCAGTGCTATGAAATACTAAAGACAGTGTGAAAACCTGTGGAAGAGAAATATATATTAACTTATAGAAACATTGTGAATTAATAAGTTTTACAAATACTTAGTAAAGAAATCTATGAACTTTATTGACACTTCCTTAATAACTACTAATATTAACTTCTTTCCTAATTAATTATTTTATTTTAAAAATATGCGATACAAAATAAATAATGACGAATTTAATAAATGAGACAGTGCAGACAATAAACATGGTAATATCTGTACTAAAAATATGATAAATATATCGTATTTTATCGTGAAGAGAGGTATTAAAGTCAATTGGTATGAACTAATTTCTCTGTTGAGAGAAGTAATGAAGCCGAGTTGCTGTAGAATGTAGAAGTATGATTATCAACAAATTAAAATATGAAACATTTGTAGTCAGTTAAAAAGAGTTAGATTAAATTATTACTATACCCTGTATGTTTCAGATTTCGAGGTTTCCTTAAGAATTATATCAATAAATTCAAAGTTGTAACGTACGTCAGATTTGAAAAACGAAAGTAATTTCCAGATCCAATTTAGGAAAACATATGGATATTATCAAGAAAAATCTTTTAAGGTGAGTAATAATTTAAAATTATATATTTTCCAATTATTCAGACATGGATAAAGTAATCACAAATTGTATGATGTAATAAGGTAATAAATGTAAGAAGTTAATGAAATAAAGAAGTAAATAACAGAGACCAATTTATAACCGTTACAAGATATTTCAGATTCTTTCTCTTAACCTAGTGTTATTCCTTTTACGTTATCAGTTTCATTTCAACCTGTAATATTTTAAGAATTCAATCCTTAACTTATTTCAACATGCCTAAAAATTATATATAATAATCACCAATTGTTCTTTTCTAATTTGTTATAACTTAATTCAGTATTAATTTTGGGGCCTCGTTCTTTGTTATATCGGCCAATATATACACCGTGAACAGATGTCATATTGATTTCTGTGGAAGACAAAAATATGCCTGAATTCAAAACAAGAGTCAACTGTCGTAGGCGCATTGTTGTAATATTCAAACATCACTATACTGTTACAATTACCTTTAAGTATAAATCAGTGTTGCTATTTAAATGTAATTTATCTAGGAATATTCAATAATAATAAAAAAATAAGAGTCAATTAACTGAAATAAGTATTTGAAAAGATTGTCGGTAATCTGGAAATATTTTATAGTATTAACATAAGTATATTATGCATGAAACTAGGCACTGCATTGAAAATTATCTATGTTGAATGTATTAAATCAGTGGTTTACAAACTTCTAATTATGGTGAATCATTTAAATGTTTTCTTTGCCCGTGAGAAAATCTGTCTAGAATTTCACTTGAAAATCGATCGTATACAAGAAATTAGACTCCACCAATTCATGATTTACAAATACGAGAAATGCGCAGCATGTGGTGTTTTCTTTTTATTTACTATGAATAAAAGTGAATATTCAATATTTAAACAATACCTTTACATACCATGCATATTGTTGCCACATTAAAATTATATTTTGACTCTTCCTTTTATATATAAATTTTCTGACCTGTTACAGCAATTAACTATTTAGTAAAACTGATATGAATTTAGAAGAATCAAATGTTTTAAAATCGAATCAATCACTTATTTTTAATTAGTTGATTATTTTAGTCAATTGTTCATTAAACATTAAATACAGTTCATCATTAGGAACATTTTAGCAGTATTTTGTGACAAAAAGTTAAATCTTTAAAATTTTGTTCGCAAAGTTTAAGTAATAACAAAGTTTTATTAATTGCCATTCTTTTACTTTGTCTTCTAAAAGTTATATTATAAAAGTATATTATCTATCACAGTTAGAATGTAAAAAAATATAGGTATAATGCATACACTTTTTATACCTCTTCTTCTAGTGTAAAGGGTGGTACTACTTTTGATCTTACAAGACGTGATCAAATAATTATCTTATGTCATGGGTTATATCAGGAAATAGTTTCATTTCATCCCATGACATCATGCCTTCTTCCTTTAGTGGTTTAACTTTCGAAAGCCAGAACATTTCTTTGTAAACCAGCAATGTTGTAGTTCGCTTTCCGCTTCGTGACAGAAAAAAATTGAAATGTCTAATGCTAAGAGGTCTAAACCTTCATCTATCATGATCGCAAATCGGGAGAAATTTCATGGTTAGCCAGCTAGATCTTTACTATAGCTGGAGAAATGCGTGTGATTACATTCAGGAACAACTTCCTACACATTTGAAGCTAACTACTTTCTTACTCCACATATTGTTAGGGATACATCACTAGTCACTTCAACACATTTTCCCATTTCACAATATGGACTACAAAATAATTGTTTATCGACGGAAATACGTTGTTTCCTTTCAAGTGTTTCTCAAAGGCTAAACAAAAAAATAGTTATCCAATACATCTTCATCATCCGCATCTACATAAGAAAAAATTGACATATATTTTCAGCAACTGCATTCGATGCGGTAATAATTGCTTCTCATCATCAAGAGCTTTAAGATTTGTTGCATCGATGAATCGTAAATTCGACAGTGGTAATTTGTTGATTTTGCATTCTGCCCTTTTGCATAGTATAATAGGAACCGGTAACTACCATTTCGTGTTTTTAGAACTTCAAATGTGGATGTTTGAAAAATGTTTATTTGTGGACTATCCTGGGAACACACTTTGAGAAACATGCAATTAAATGGTCATATTTAAGCAATAGCTTTACTGAATACAGTCCAAAATGATAAGAGAATACACCGTTGTGAAGTTAGCCCTTACCAGAAGTTGATTCACGTGAAAATTATGTAATTACTTACTTGATCCTTAGTTGGCGATCACATCGTATTATTTTACAAACCAAATGGTGGGGGTTACCTTCACGGTTACCTTAGAAACTAATGAAAACCACGTCACTAGATAGACTTTCGTTAGTTGAGGCCATCTCGTTGTTAGTTGACGTTATTTCAGAGTGAGCTTATGGTGAGGGCTAACTTCACACTTGTACTTAGAACGGTCAGATTGAAATCAAAATCATTCCATTCGATATATTTTCAATAGTTGATATTGCTTGAGGCCCTCTTGACGTTAGTTGATTTTAATTTCCAAAATTACACATAATTATTTATATTAATCATATAGTGAGGGATAGCTTCACACTTAGAATGGCTAGATTGAAATATAAAATATGGAATTCGATACACGAACTACATAATAAAGCATAATTTTACAGTATTTCGAAGTGGTAAGGGCAAACATTACATATGTCGTTTGCTATTAAATATCTCAAGCAGCGTAGGACGTTCATATCATGTATAAATCTATGCCGTTACCATTTATGTCCGGGAAAATACTGGTCATGATGAACGTTTAATTGACGTACCGAAAATTAAAGTCCCGATAAAGAACTTTCTTGGCGTCCAATGGATGTGCATAACATGTCCAGAAATTCGTTGTCTCGAAGACGCAATTGATAAGGTCCACTGAATGTGTAGGAAAACTGTGTTGAAGATGAACATTATTGCCGTCCACTGAACGTATTAAAAATAGATGTTCATATGAAGGAAACTATGGATGTCCACTAGATATCCAGCAAATGGATGTATATGTGTAGGACATAGACGTACAGAAAATGGATGTTCCTGTTCCAGTAGATGTCCATAAAATGAGTGTTACTTAGACTCACATGGACGTTAATGTGAAGTACATTGTGGACACCTGAAAGATGTTTAGAAATTTGGCTTGCTTGTGATTCAGAAAATGGACTTTACTGCAAGACATTCAGTGGCATTCCTTCGAAATATTCACAATTCTACTTCAAACAATGTTGAATTAATTTTTTATGTTTTTTAAAGCATCTCAGTTTCAGGTCTAGATAGGGTGTGGAAGATGACGTTTGAAAGATAGTCGGTTAGGGCCTAGTTTGAAGGTACTATCCCACCATTAGCCTTGGTGACTGAGAAAACAACTAAAAAACCTGAGTGAGTATAGGTGGCCCTGGTATTGAACCCAGGACCTGCCGACTAGCCAACGTTGAAGTTTCAATGATAAGTTCCGTTACGTTTCGATGTAGGTTAAACCAACTTACTTGGTGTGGAGACGAAATGTTTGGGTGGAGCTGGCAGGAAATGTGCCGTGGGTGCGCGACAGGAACACACAAGCAGAGACATACATACCGGTACACTCTCACTCAAATGGACATACGTTTTACGGACATTCATTAAACGTCCACAACTGAGTCCAAACCGTGTCACTTTTGGTGACCAGCCCTCACCCGGCCATATGTGACTCGATTAACCCTTTGACCCTGTCCGAAATTTGACCCGGTTTTGACAGGAGTGACCTGGCTGACCGTGTCTTGATCCAAATAGCCAGACTGTCTTTGTGATCCTACCACCCAATTATCGAGAATTGACCAACGGTTCAGACCACACGACCCTTGAGTGTATAAAAAAAATGAAAATGTCCTGATAACGCCAGAATACACTTCCGCAACGTACCTGTGGTTGTTTCAACACAGATTTTCGGGGGTTATGGGTAGGTTTGATGTAATGAGGAAGGACGATTGTAAATTATACATTTCACCTCGTAATCATTTCTTTCCTACCGTTGAATAATCTTGCCGATTTTCAACTTTTTAGGTCAACGGAAGTGCAGTCCCGATTTCCGGGGTAGGAGTTTCTTATTTGGATAGGCTACTTAACGGAATAACTGAAATTTTCATTTTTACACAGCTAACAGAATATGTGCAGTTTTGATTTGTTCGAAACTTTAAACAACCCACGCGACTTTCAGCTTTCTAGACCCATGGGAAGAGGATTCTCAATATCCGGAGTTATTGGAGTACTTAACGGTATTATTCTGGAACTTAACACTGTAATTCCATTTTATTTTATTTTTCTTGTATTTCCCACCTGCCTATGAGTCTCCATACCGAATAGAATAGAAGTTTTATTTATGGCCTTTAGGCATCTACGGCTCAGGCCGGGATATGAGAGGGGAAAATATTCGGGAAGGTGTCACCAGGGCCTATGTTGAAGGTGGTATCCCGACATTTGCTTGGTGTGACTGAGATAAACCCTGGAAAAACCTCAGTCAGGATTTTCAGCATTCTCCCCAAAAGGAAAGTACCATTTCAAACCCTGATTATTGGGATTATAACGGTGTTATAGGGATGTTTCCTATAACTTCGAATTTCGAATTCCTATAACTTCTCCTCGAATTTCAGATTCCTAGCCCAAAGGGAATAGCTTTTTCGGTACTCGGGTGTCTTAGAGTACTTCACGCTGTTTTGGGTTTTTTATCGGTGTGATTACAGTTTTAAAACTATTCATGTGATTGCAATCTTCCCACGAATTGGCATGTCAAAAATTTCAGCCTTCTCGCCCAACGGGGAGTGAATATTCTATAGCCAAGGATATTTGGTGTGTTTCATGGTGTCATTGGGGTGCTAACGGTGAAATAGTATTTTATTTTTTCCTTGTACTTCCAACGTACACACAAAGCTTGAAACTGAATTTAATCTTTCCGGCGCAACGGGGAGTATATTCTCGCTACCCGGAGGAATTTAGTTCTTAACGGTGTAATTACATTTTAAAATCTTTTTCTGTCGTTCTACCCTTCTCACGAATATTCATGCCGAGTTTCAGCATTTCAGCTCAAAGTGAAGTACATTTTCGATACCCAGGGGTATTGGGGTGCTTAACGTTATTATTAGGGCAATGACAACTTGTGTAAATCTCAAAAGTGACATTGTTTTCACTGTTAAGTTGTTATGTTTAAAGTTATAGTTTATCATTCAACATAGTTGCTATATTCGTGTTAAATACGAAACTCGGAAAGACTCTAACATAATCGTGTGAATTAACATGATTATGCCATTGAAAAGATAAAATTTCTCTAAAGTGTTTAATTGAATTTGATTCCATTGCACTTTTATTAGTTTCGCTTTCAAAATTCGTGTCTCAAATTTTCGAAATGTGCAGTTTCGTACCTGCAGGGGGGCCGAAGGCGTGGGAAGATGATTCTTAGAGTTCCATATTTCTAGCACCGTGATCTGTGGAGCTGATGCGGCGTCGTACTCTCAAAGATTTTTAAGCCTGCTCTATATGGAAATGTATATTTCAAAATTCCGCAATGAGCGCGCGGGGGATTCCGGAATATTTCTGAGGTAGAGGTAGGTCGAAATGAGCATGAGTTAAAAGTATGATATTCGTCATCCCCAGCGTTCATTCGTCATCCTCAGCATTAAAAACATGATATTCGATCTCTTTGATAATAAAACATTCGATAAAATTATGCAGTTCTTACTTCTGCTTGTTATACAACAACGCATTTTTTAAAATCGTTCGGTGTATGAAATCTACTTGAGATATCGATTTGGCGCAAACGAATTATTGTTTCCTGGTGAAAATTGTCCTATTCAGGCTCATTTCGACCTATCTTTACTTGGATTTCCGGGAGTCTTCTAGTTCCTTTGGGGAATCCCTTGAGCGTCCATTGTGGAATTTTGAAAGATGCATTTTGGGATGGTGCGGATTTGGTTTTTGACGTAACCATGCCGCATCTGCTCTACTTTTTTGTGATGTTGGAAGTGTGAAGCTCTGAAGTTCATCTTTCCACGCTTTCGGGACCTTTAAGCTTCGAAACTGAACACATTTTAAAAATTTGTCTGAGGAACTTTCGTCTTGTTTTGATGTGAGGAATCACCTCCAGAAGTTTGTCGGTGCAAATTTTAAAAGACGCTGTATTTGTTATCTAATTTTATATCCAGATTTTCTTTAAACCTCCCCCAAATCCGTGAAAACCCTCAGAAAAATTCGGGATCCATGCGTAAAAGGGCATGTCTTATACTGTAATTAGACTTCATTTTCTGGATTTCTGTAAATATTTTCATACATTCTTCCAAGCTCAAATATGCTGTGACTTGCTTTGTTTTCCTTCAGACAATTTGCTTTCAAATTTTATAACAGCATCTTTAGCATTATTCACAGCTTCTACTAAGTGAAGCTGAAGGTGTTCCTTTTGTAAGAATAAATACAACGGGTAATCGTAGCTTTAATACTAATTTAATCGAATAATAATAACGAATAAATAATAAATGCATTAAATTCATGACATGCCTTCAATAAGAGCTTGTGAAATTCTTCAATAAAGAAATTTGGATAATTTTTTTGAACATAAATTGGGTTAATTCTGTGAAATTACTTATTGCGTTATACTTTTATATCCGTCTTTTCATATTTCATATTTCTTTTGCTATAGGTGAAACATTTGCACTCTCCATAATCCCACAAAAATCCGCTTTCCGTAAGCGGACATAAAATATAAGTGTTCCAATTGATCCTAAATAATTCAATATCAGTCGAATATTGTTGGTCTTAAATACTCCCACATTGAGTGAGTGTGTTGCACAAACACAGAAGGGCACTGTTACAGTATGTCTTGATTCTTTCTTTAATTTCCCAGCAAACTCTTACTTCCATCATATTGTTAATAAAATAAGATCTGGGAATTAACACCAAAATGTATCAGAACTGACAAATCGTTTTCGCTAAATCCCGACATTGTTTCTTCAAAAATTTTC
>JAGDQP010005453.1:731-19838 GCA_022664845.1 Lepisma saccharinum | reverse complement strand
ATTGCAATAACCAACAAAGAAAGTCTTTGTAGGTCTATTACGGGACAGTTGTTTTCTTCCATTCTCACAAGAACGGGGTTCGGTCTGGGAACTTGTTTGTGAGGTGATTTCGTGTGGTGGTGGTTTGTCCTTCAGGTGTAAATATAAAAAAAAATGCTAGGGCGCACTATTCGGCCAGTTGCCAGATAACGTTATTCACAGTTTACGTTACATCATAGATGCATGCCTTACGTCTCAAAATCCGCAATATCGAGAGCCCGGGTGGCTGAAACGGTAGAATGGTGAACTTACGATCGAGAGATTGGAGGTTCAAATCTCCTTGCCATCTTAAGACTGTAGCCGTACTCAATTAGTTTCGTGAGAAATTGTTTTTTCCGCATAACATTAGGTGATGTGAATAAAATGAAGCAGATGCTCGAAAGTGTTTACTCGGGAGTAAAGTATTCTCTCAGCTATCCGGTGAATAAAGGTTTGCTTTTAGTCAGGAGTATTTTCTTGTGTCAATTGAGAGTTTACTTGTAAGATATTTTTATTCACTCTTATTTAAATAATTGCTTCAAAGTTCCGAGCATTTACTTACCACAATAGCGTTTACTTTCAAAGCACAAATATTACTCTGATGGAAATGATACTCTCCTTTTCTTCAATTAGTTTCAAGTATTTACTTAAAAATAGGTAAGTATAAGCATTTACTCGTTTTTATTCACTTCACCCATTGTCATCGTTCCAACGAGAGTGCTTCTCGAGTAACAAAATGTTTCATAATTGTGTCCTTCATGTTTTTATAATGCATGAAGTACTCATTCTTCTGGCAAAAATCAAATTAATGAACGTTGCGTCCAACGTGACACGAACCTACAACCTCTGACTTACGAGATCAGCACGCTTCCATCTCAACCACCCACCCAACTGACAATTTTAAGGGTAGGTATAAGATATTATGCAGACTTTGACTGTTAATAGTGCCCCCTATTGTATTGGTATCTTTACACCTGAAGGGTAGACTGCCTCTACACGAAGTCTGCCCCTAAACTATACTTCCCACACTGGGGGTTTCCGTTGTTAGTACTGATTTTTCGTACTTGGTAATGCTATTTATCTCAAGAAGAGCAAATGTAATAGCATCTCTCTCCCATTTGAACGTATTAAAATACGTGCTAGACATATTAGCGATACAAGAAGTTCGGTGGGAGGGTCAAGATAGCATCCCACAAGGCAAGTACACTTTCTACTACGGGGGAACACAGTCTCACGATTTTGGAACAGGATTCCTCACTAAGAACAGTATCCTTCAGGCGGTTCAGAATATAGAGTTCATAAACGAAAGGCTATCGTACGTTACGATACGTACTCGATGGGGCAACACGGTTTTATTAAACGTCTATGCTCCGACCGAGGTGGCTACTGATAACGACAAAGATATATTCTACGATGAGCTAGAAAGGCTGTTTGACTGAATGCCGAAGTATAATTCGAAAATTGTGTTGGGTGATTTCAATGCAAAGGTAGGGAGGGAAGAAAAATATAAACCTACTATAGGCAAATACAGCCTTCACGAAAAGACCAACAACAATGGAGATAGACTGATAACTTTCGCGATTTCGAAAAACCTACTGGTAGAGAGCACATACTTTGAACACAAAGACATACACAAATACACATGGGTATCTACGGACTGCAAAATTCTCAACTAGATCGATCACGTATTAGTAGACATACGAAGACACACCAACATAATGTATGTTAGGTCGTACAGAGAAGCGGAAGGTGACACAGACCATCAATTAGAGATCACAAAGTAAGGGAAGAGTTATGCATCGCGAACAGAGAAAGCAAGGGGTCAAAACAACTGAAATTCGAAGTTAAACGATTAAATAATCCGAGCATAAAAGCAGATTACCAACTCGAACTCTCAAATAGGTTCGCAATCCTAGCCGACTCGAGTAATGACAATGATGATAAAAATAATGAAATTGATGTAAGTAAGATGTGGAAGGCAATTCGTGAAACAACTAAGCGCGCAGCGAAGGAACGCGTAGGTGAGAAGAAACAACAGAAAAACAAGCTTTGGTTTGATGAAGATTGCCTTAAGCTTCATGAGGAACGAAAACAAGAAAGGCATCGATGGGTAAGTAATAAAAGCGAAGCAAATGCCAACCATTACAGTAACGCGAAACGCGATGCCACACCCGGGCTCATAAACAAAAAGCAAAAATATCAATAACCTCAATAATAGTTCCAATTTACAAAAAAGGCGATAAATCGGACTGTAATAACTAGCGCGGAATCTCGTTACTTCCAACCTGTTACAAGGTATTAAATAATATTCTGTTAACACGCTTAAGTGAAATAAATGGAGATCATTAATGAGGATTTAGAAGAAATAGATCCACGTTGGACCAGATTTTTGCCTTGAGACAAATTTTGGAGAAGAAATGGGAATACAATGGGACGGTTCATCAACTATTCATTGATTTTAAGAAAGGATATGATTCTATCAAAAGGGAAAATTACGATTTGGAATTCCGAAAAAAAAATGGTTCAACTATTGAAGATGTGTCTCATCGATCTCATACGAATAGGGGATAATATGTCAGATAGTTTCGAGATTCGCAACGGATTGATACAAGGCGATGCCTTGTCACCACTACTGTTTAACTTTGCGTTAGAATATGCGATTTTAAAAATTAAAGGGGACTCCACGGACTGTACGATTCACCAGATGTAAAAATAATTAAATTGAGATGACTAAGGTGGGCAGGCCATGTAGCTCGAATGGGGGAAAACGAATATTCTATTCTATCCTGTTTGGAAGGTTAGAGGCCATTGGGAAGACCGAGACGTCGATAGAAGGACAATATTAGAAGAGATGTTCGTGATGAAAACTGGCTTAATGTGGCCCAGGATAGAATTCAATGGCGAGCGTTTGTTACTGCGGCGATGAACTTGCGATTTCCATAAGCCATAGAGTTAGTTAGTTAGTTTTGCAAGATTCTATAAACGCATTCCCTTCATTTTGATTTCCCCTACGAACCTAACAAGAGCTATCTTCTATGCCAGTGGTAGCATTTCTGTTCCCGCTGATATTTCTGAACTTCTCTGATATAATAGAAGTTGTAAACGGAGGATATTTGGAACAAAGATAATTATCAAATGGCCAACGTTACAAAACGTAATCTTAAAGATCATTTTTCAACTGCTACCTGATGACCTCATTATGAGGAACAATACGCTTCCCAGCATGCAACTTAACTTCGGTTGAAATTAGTCGCATTGATGTTCAGGAGAGGAAGAAACTGAGGCGTCAGTTCTCTATGTTGGAGAAAACGTTATATTGAGTGGGGCCCGATATCTTGTTACGAGGTTTGTGCGCACCAAGACTCCTTCACAATGCAGCAAGATAAGCCCGTGTGCTGCACCGCTGATGATAGTCTAGAGGGTAGGATTACCTCGCTCCTTTATGACCTCGTCAGAGAGGTTGGTTCAGTCATAAAGCTTTCCTCCAGTTCTGGATCAGCCAGATGGACCCCCACGATATTGCAGAAAGCTGGAGTTCTCTAAGGCAAGGTGGAATTGCCTCTTTTACCTCTATCTCTCTCTCTTCCTCTCTTTCTCTGTCTCTCTTTGTTTCTCATATTCTCTTCCTGTACTTGCGTGTGTTGTATAAACAACAACAAGGGACCACCAAATGAGGAAATATAATTCCGAAGCGCGTATGAAACATACTCTTAATAATGGAAAGTTGTAATAATCCTTTCCATAATTTTACGTACTTTGAATGGGTTATTAGGTGTAAATTTTCCTAAAAAGAAAGCAATAACAACGAGAAGCAATACTACAAAAGACTCTATCCCTATCTTTTCTTTTAGTTTTTTTTAGAAAAAATCTTCTTGTTTTAAATATGCTTAATCTCCTGTTTAAACGCATCATCGTTTTATAGTTCCACACGCATTGAATATTCGAAGAGGGAAAATTTTCTCATTACTTCAAGCTTTGAAATGAAATTATATGTTGATATTGTCTTTGAAATAATGATATTAAGATATCATAATAATCAATTATAGCATTTACTACCTTTTAGTTATAAAAATGCGTCTGGAAATAACATATCAGTATTTTACAAATATATTATGCTTGCTTGATGGTTTTGGTGTTCACAAATGCTACTTACAGCAGATCTTATACTTCGGTAATAATAGAATTATCCGTATCTCTAGTATCAGGTATGTTATACTTATGCATAGCGTAGGTTTAGAGTTTCAGATTGAGTTTTGCACAGTTCTTCCGTTCTGGCCTTCATGATCCCATAATTTTTTCGTTAGTTTTTTTTTTTTTTTTTTTTTTTGTATATGTTCATATTTCGTCTAGAAATTACGAAGATTCAGAGAAACAAACCATTTCGTGGAATCCATATAATGGATTTCAGACAAGTCTTATCCTAGTGAAATTCTTCGTTACATTTATTGTAAAGGTTACCTCTACACGATAAAATACTTTGTTACTATCTCGTTGGCTTACAAGTAAAACGCATTAAGTCAAAAAACATCGTTTTGTGATAACGAAGGAAACGAAATTGTAATTTTGTAACTCGAAAAATACTGGGAAAACAAATGTCATTATTATATTTCAATGGTTTTTTGTCTTATCTATCAGTAACTAATGGTTCTTGGTTTATCCTTCCCGTACATCCAACGTTTACTTTTCAGCAAGTGTAGTTTCCTTCCTCGTCTGTCTTGCTATTGTTTGCCGTATTCTTTACTAGTTTCTTAAGATCCAGATAGTCTTTATAAGTAAATTGTTTAGTTCGATAGGGGTTCTTTCTTCTGGAGCTTATAAAGACATGTTTTCATACATGTACAGTACAGATGTCAATGTGTTTCCTTGGTGTGTCGATAGAATCTACTGCGATAAAACAGTGCCCACCTTCCAAACATTTTAAGTCTTGATTGAACTTAAAATCAATCTATACGATAAGAATGTCACCACGTGGATATTCCGTTTTTGTCCCTTGCAAGTGTCAGAAAATATTGGAAAGTATTCTGTATTCAATACTAGAGAATCTATGTAAAATAGAAAACAGGTACTTATCTCGCAGTTTCCACGCTTATCGTTTGTTCCTGTCCAAAAATGACCAAAAGCAAAGTGACTCAGTGGATTTCACGTGTCAAGGTAAAGAGTAAACTGACTTAATGTATTTTCCAAATTGTTTAAAAAACACACACACATTTGTTGATTATCAACACTAGTAGTTTTCACGCAGCAGTCTTAGACTAGACACGTCTTTAGTATAAAATAAACACATTAACTCCAAATCGCAATTTTGTTTCCGTTGTAAGGCGACGGTTTATTCTCTTCTTAATCATATTCTTGATGAACAGAGCTTAACTAGTTTTACGGTTTAATAGAATGTAAGTATATTGTCATTTCCACATTATTTCATTCCTGGATTGGACTATTGTTTCCAACTACGTTCTTTGTTATATAACACAGTGTTTCCCGTTCATTCTAGCCCCAAAACTCTATTAATACGAAAATGTTAGGAAAATGTTATATTTGAATGAAACATAAGAAATGAAGAAATAATACAACTTTTTTAGTCTGTCACAATGTAACCATAGAATATTTGTTTTCAGAACAGTAATTTAAATGTAACTTCTTTATTTAATTCTATAATGTTTATAACTATTGTTAAGGAGAAAAACGAAAGTTTTATCTCAATTTCCGTTTATTTACACTATATAAAGAGTATTTGGGTTGCATTTGGAAATTAGATATAGTTACCAAATCATCAGAAGTACCTTGAAGTAAGACGTATTAAACATAAGTAAATTTTTGTATAAGGATGACTTTAAGGAGCTTTTAAAAGTAAATACTATTAAATTGAGAAGAAACAGAAAAAAAAATGTATTAGAACTTGATTAAACGTGAAAATACAGATAAAGTTTAGAATCTGTATCCAAAGCAAATAACCTAGCCATAAAACCAACACATTATTTTGTGTTTTAAGATTTATGAAATGTATAATTACATAGAATTACGAGAGATTCAATATAGTCGATATTTGAATCACAAAATCCACATAACCATACTAACACACTTTAAGAAAATAAAAAAAAAGGTTTATTTTTACTTAATCTCTGTATTTCCATTTTATGAAGTGCATTTAGATTTTTTATTTTTTATCATGAAACTTAACCAATAGAAGTTTCTTTAATATGCTGTTGAGTTGTTTCTCCATGTACAAGTTTATTATTATATCTTAATTACAACTTATTACTTTTAGAGAATCCATTCATGGGAATATCAGGACGTTAAGCATCCACTTCTTCGCCCTTAGTGATGAAAAAATATGAAGAACCAAGGCCAAAAAGTATTATCAATTGGTACCATCAACAAGTATGGTAAGAAATTTGAGAATAATTGTGTGGTATATCTACTTTCTATAATAATTTTGGTGTTAATATTAAAAATATGTAAAATTGTTTATCAGACATACTTCTTGAACAAATATTGACTCCAGAAGTTAAGAGATATACAAGTGACTGACGAATAAAAAGATTGAGGTAATCTTGTTTATGTAACCCAAAATAGGTGCGGCACAAAACTGTCATATTTTGAACAAACTTTAGACCTATATGTGTCCATGTATATAATATTACAATTTTGTGTCACATATTTCGGGTTATACATATATAAAAAAATATCTATTACCTTTTTATTCGTCAATGTCACTTGTATCCCGACATATGCAAGTAGACATATCCATGGCTTCTGGAGTCAACATATGTAAATTTTGATGTATGTCTATAAAGATAATTATTTTAAAAAATAAAATAATTTAGTATTTTTAAGTCTATTTTACAGTAAAAATACCCAGATATTCAAAAAAATTGCACCAAGAAACAATTTCAAGCTTTATTTCCATTACGTAATAAAGTATCTTCTCCCCTAACTCAAAACAAGTCGCCATTCAAATAAATTTATAATCAAGCCATAATGAAAATATTATTTCCGTGATATTGACTCATGTTTAAAATTTGGACAAATATGTATGGGTCAAATTTATGAACTCTCGGAAACGAGATACATAGATATAATTTTTATCCCATAAATATTTCCGAATCGACATTTTTATTCTTAGAGCTTTTAATTTCCGTCTGTATCAGTTTTAAATTAACGAGTTGATTAGAGAATGAAAGTTTGTCCGTTAGGAATATAGTTTTCATTTTAAAAAAAAAATAAAAAATAGAGTGATTTTATATCAATTTTTTTATTTATTTGTTCATATAGTCTTGATAGTATAGTATTTAAATAATTAAGAGTCAGCCTAAAACTTATCTCAACGTTTTTAGATTTTTTGAAAAAAATGATAGGAAACGGAACATATTATTATAATTTTGAAAAGCAGGGAGTGAGATCTCTGTGACGTGAAGCTTTGATTGTTGCACATAGGTATTTTTAGCCGATGTATTTGAATACTTTCAAGTTATGATATCATAGGTTTGACAACAAAATATTGCAGCTAAAATTATCATCTTTGCGACAATTATTCCGTATTTGCAACACTTCCAGCTTCATATCACTAAGTTCTATAAGTCTATCTGTGCTTCATAAAATTATTATATTGTCCTAAATTTAAAAACAAAAATCAGAAAAATGTTTGCAATGTTGTTCAACATGTTTTGTATAATCTGATGAAAACAGTGTGACGTTATACAGAAACTACAACATAGATTAATCGTAAAGAATTCGGTTTTCGGATTTGTTATATATCAAAATGTTATATGAGGACTCCAGAAGCCAAGGGATATAAGTGATGTTAATGAATAAAAAAGTTCGAGGTAAACGTTTACATATATCCCCCAAACATATATGACACAAAACTGTTATATTTTATACAAAGAAATCTCAATGTATTCATTAGCAAACCATGACAATTTTATGCCACATATATTTCGGGTTTCTCGAAATTTTTTATTCGTCTATGTCACTTGTATCTTTTTGCTTCTAGATTCCTTTTATGATCAAATGTAGTAAACATCAGAACATTCGAAAATAATTAGATTGTTATATTTGTCTATCAATCAGTAACAATTGGCTATTTGATAGTACCGATTAGGTCTAAAACGGCTCTAGGACCTACTCGAAGCAAGAAGTCGAATAACTTCCGGATAACACTCAGCATTTGATGTCTCTACTCTAGCAGATCCCAGAAGAGATTTAATATGATTGGTATTGTCTAAAACTATAAATGGCAAAGAGGTGTTATGACAATTCATAGGGAATACAGTATCAAAAATGGTCGTATTTCCTAGGGACTCGAAACAGCAAAGTGCATCGTTACTAAATCTAGAAAAAACACTGAGCCAGTTTGGTGAAAAATATTCCGCAAAATCTCTTACTATCTGAATGTGAATACTTGTCCGTCTCACTGCAGAGCAAGTGTTATGTAGTGCAGTTTCACAACACTTTGCTTTGTATTGGTTACAATTGATCATTTAAAGAATCAAAATATTAAATCTTTATTTATTTAATATAAAGCAATAAACTTTCCATTGGTCGTCATCGCAGTCGATTGATAAATTCGCATTGATATAATCAGCATTCTGCTCGATTTTATACATTGTTATTGAATGTTGCGCCAAAATAATTAGATACCGAACTGATACCGAAAGAGAGTTTTATTTCATCAACAACAAAAGGTAGTCGCTGATGATAAGGGGAATAATGATTTTATGAATCAACGAAGAACCCTTCATCTTAATCAGATGAAAACTGGAGTGCGCATATAGTTTGTGATTATCTTTGGATTACGATGAATACGACATTCAGTTCAATCATCCTCAATTCCACTGAAAATATGTTGGACAATCTCGAATAACTGGAACGTAAACACAGACTTATTACATTACAACTCTCTCAAACTTATTACATTACAGTAAAGATTGAACCGCTACTGTAACAATAATCAGCTGCTCCAAGAACTATTTAAATTCTTATTCGGAAAACGTGTTGAAGTACTTCATGCAGCAGCTACCATTAGATAAGTACGTATCACAAACGACTTTCTCCTTGTCGTCTTTCTACATACCTAACAAGTGAACTTACATTAGGAAATTACACTGGCAGAGAATACGGAAAACCAAATTCTAAAACTCAAGGTAAATTATGTCGACTCTAGAAGCCAAAGGATACAAGTGACATTTGCGAATAATAAAAAAAGTTTCGAGGTAATTTTTTTGTATATAACCCGAAATGCGAGTCTCGTATATGTGACTCAAAATTATCATATTTTTCACATGAACACATTAAGGTTTCTTTGCACAAAATGTCACAATTCTGTCTCACATATATTTCGGTTTAATAAAAAAAGTTTATCTCTCACAATTTTATTAATTCATCAATCTCACTTGTATATCTTGGTGTCTACTCTCGATATTTTTGTCCGACTGAGACCTCGAAACTTGTCACTCGTACTTTTGGTCTTTATACTTTAGTTAACAATTATCGCTTTGAGAAGACCATTCTGAAAGTGTATCTGTACAAGATCACGTTATTTTGCTCTGATAATAATTTATCACACATTAATCGTTCCTTTAAACATTAACAAAATATTTCTCATGTTGTTGTAGACTGTCAAAGTAAGCATTGATAATGCGAATTGTGAATAACGTATGAGATGGAGGTTTCAAAATATTTAGTATCCTATTCTGCTATATAGAGATGTTGTGACTTAGTTAACTTGGAAAAATTAAAAATCTTATCTTAGACTGGCAACATTATCTACCCAATGACATCATTTTTATGAACTTTTTTTTAATATTCATCTCTTGTTATGAATAAACTTTCAAAAATATACTTTTACTTTCATGCACCCTTGACGGGGATCATTGTAACTATTTCAGCAATTTTTGACAGAAGCTCGTATGATTTTTGTTATTGTTGTCTTTCTCTATGTGTCCGGTTTGAGTCTACCACCCTACATGTAAGAGTGCATATACTTGTGATGAAGATCCATACAACGAAAACAAGTTTTCTTCATTGAAAATTGTAAGAAGCTTTATATTGGTTACCTTTGCAGCTAAATCTTGTTCAATAATAATTGGGTCCCGTCGAAATACTTAGTGATACAATTTATTATAGACCTAATTTTTCAAAATCAAAACAAAGTGAATTAACTACATTTGTAATTGTGTTAGATGCTTTCATGAATAAGATGAGGACTTCAAGTAAATAAGGATGTAAGTACCATTTTCCATTATATGAGGGAAACCAGTGTTTTAGACATGAAATTCGTTTCCACATAGAACAATACATCGCGCTATATGTGAAGAACCCCACCTCCAAAATAGACAATGGAATGTGTTTGGATTTTTATTTTTATTTATGTTACAAGCCTAAATATATGATTACATTTTTTCTGTGAAAATAAACTTTCACACACAAAAGAAGTGGTACTTATATCGTTAATTTCTTCAAGCCTTCAGATGCTCTAAGTTTCACTACAATCTCCAGATGTGTTATGAAATACTTAATTCAATATTACCCTTCAGTTTGATACAATTATCTCAATCGTTTGTTAACAGGTGACATTGCACAGTAAAAAACAGTTTCTTAAAATCGAGAAAAAAAATCTTATCTGTACACCTAGAAACAATTTTTCTAGAAATGAGATATTCAATTTTCTATTAATTGAAAATGAGAACATGTCAGTTTGAAAATGAAATCACTGATCTTATTTCCAAACCGGTATGCTCTCATGTTCAGTTAAATGAGAATGCAAATAATATTTTATTTCTAAGAAAATAGTTTCTCGGTGCACAATTAAGAAATATTTTCTCAATTAAAAAAAAATGTTTTTTACTTTGTATGAGTGGCCGTGGCTCAGATCGTAGTGCGTCTGACTACGAATCGGGTGGCCCAGGTTCAAATCTTTCTGGAGATTTTTTCTCGCAGTTTTCCCATGCCTGGCGCTCTGAGGTGCACACAGTTTTCTATTAAATTGAGTACCAGAGTATCCTTGGTACCCTGTAAAAATAATACCTTTGACTTCTGGGTACAAAATTCCAATTTGGTACCCACAATATTTGAGAGGTAGTGATTGTAAAGATAAAAAAGATGGTAAAATATGAATCCCTCTGCCCTTCACTGATTCTCAAAAATTGTGGGTAAAATTTTACCGCTTATTTTTCACAGGTAGTGACGGGCACAGACCGTCCCTCTAAACTCAACCCTGGGTTCGCCACTGCCTCTCAAAAAATTGTGGCTACCAAATCGTCATTTTGTACCCACTATTTTAAAGCGTACTTTTCGCAGTGTGGCACCTTGGGAAGCTAAAGGCGGTCGAGCGTGGGACTGACCATCACACCTCACTCCACTATCTCTACATCCCCCATGCCTCATATCGCACAGGGGATAGCTTTGCCTTTTTTTCTTTTGCTTGTTTTTTACTCTGTATTCCAATTATATCAGAAACAAACAAACAGAATCAAATTATTTCTGTCAGGAACTTATTGAGATATTATGGGATAATTAATAATTATAGTGAAATATTTGAGCAAATATTGGGTATTCGCACGTCATTTGATACTTCTGGTTCCACCAAAAAAATCTACCTAAAATTTATTAAGATACTAATCTGAAATTTGACTTTAAAAGAACATACTATTTCAGCTTTATAATACATAATTTGGAGTGGGCACTTTGTCAGTTTGGCTAGTATGTTATTTTTATTGTTATGTGGTATTCTGTTTATTTTCTCTAAGAATGTAATTCCTGATTGAAATATAATGTTAAAATGTTGGTTCAAATTAAAGGATAGCAGTAAAAGAGCAGAATCTGACAATTGTTTTATTGAGAAGACCAAATTAGAGTACTTTAATCCGCCAGTAAAAAAAACGTTCAATGTATTTAATTCTATTGTATTTGGACATGTATCGGTTTTAATTCCTTGTTTTTCGACAGCCTCCTATTTCCAGTTTCCGCCAATAGAAAGGGCTATAAACTGAAAAATTTCTAAAGCTGGACATTCTCTATATTTCTCCTGACCATTCAATTAACAAAAAACAAAAATATAGCCTAAAAAAGTGATTAATCTTAGGAGTAACTTGGATTAGAAATTTGTTTGCTGTTGTTTTTAATTTGACTGGACGTAACTAGAATCGCAATTGCTTTCCATATATTTTCGTAAAAATTGTTATGCAGTTGTTGATCTTTGCATGGTAAATGTGTCATTTTGGTAAATATATGATTTTCGAATTTCTTATATTACATAATGATCCTATAAATATTTCATTCTTAATTTTACACTAATCGCCAGTGCAAGTTGGCAAATACATTGAATGTGAAAGCGTTATGCATGCTGAACGAAAACGTGTACAAACATAGTCACTTGAGATAATGGAAAACTAATTTCAGTAGTTTTCTCAACAGATACTGTTCCGGTCTCCGTGGTGAAGTTCACGTCTTTTCCACCTAAAGATGATGTCACATCCAAAGGAGTTCACAGTGTTCAAAGCTAGTTTTCGGCAAGTAACAAGTTCATCTGGTTAAACAAAACGACTCGATCAGAATGATTCTACACTGAAGAACTTTAGTAATGGTTTATTTATGTTCTGTCTAAAGTAATTTTTGTGCCAAAAGTGTTTATATATTGATTAAAACCAAATGAAAATATTATTTGGTAAGGTAATAAGTTAGTTTTTTTTTTTCTAGAAATAGGGAACTAACACCGTATGTATAAAGATTTTCCGAACAACCTACAATGCCATACAAAGTTTAGGAAATTCAAAATTATGATAAAACAATCTTTTGTACGGATGGCAAAGATAAGATACTTCGGCGGATTTCATATGAGATCTCTACTATTGTATACGATGTAACTAGTTTAATTGGACTAGCGCTTTAGCTTTTCCACATTAGTATCGATATAACATTATATTTTTTTCTTTTATCTTATTATTTAAGGATAATTACTTAGTTCAAGACTACAACTTTTATTAATTTATGCCTTATAATTATTTTGTACAATTTTATTATTTGCAAATGTAGGAAATATTTGATTGGTTCATTTGATGCTTTCTGAGAACTTAATCAAAATTATTTTGTATTCAATATCTTTTACCTAATTATTTAACATTTATATATTTACGTAATTTTCTTTATGTAGCACATTATATATAGTTCTCTTTTAGATTCAAATAATATTTTGAATATCATAGTAATCATATATACTTTATAAAATATTTATTTATTTTGTACTACTAATATATATTTAAGAGCAAATATATATATATATGAATAGGGGATTATAGCAAATTGCTCCCTTGTGATTTCTGTCAAAAAGATATTTTATTTTAAAATATTGCATTGTTCAGTCATGATACAATTCATCTTTGAAAGACATTAAGGGGAAGGATTTAAAGGTTAAAGGTATAGAAATTTGGTTTATTGAGATAATCATAACCACTGGAAATAAACTGAAAATTTATTTTTCATTTTATATCCAAATTTACAAATATAGTACAAAATAACTCTATACACTTGCTCTATATACATTCAAATAGCTCTATACACTTGCCCAAAGTACAACACTGAAATATCTATCCTGTTCAATAGTAATTAAATCACTCTAACAAAAGAATCAACAAAAAAAAACAATATTTTTAATTATTTACAAACTAAAAGCTCATATTCTTTTTATTGTATATTTTCACTATTAATTATTATCATTGTCCAATCAGTAAAATAATAATGTATTCCTTGAATTATTGTGTTTCACGGACACCCAGGACTTTTGTCTTCTTTTACACTCCAATCTTGCATCTACTGTAAGAATCTTGGAAGAATCTGAAGCCATAAAAAACATGGTATATTATTAAATTAGTATGTAATACAAAATACAAATTACAGCTTACTTTGGGATATGTTGAATTAAGCAGACAGGAAATAGTTAACTTCTTACCCATATAATTTATTAGTTTATCAATTCACGAAATTATAATATGATACTATTAAGATTACAAGACTAAATTGAAAAATATTTCATACTCGTAAACCAAAAAGGCCATTTCTAATACTTATATGTATACTTAAAAGTCATGACACCTATTTTCCGATAAAAGTTATTTTTGAAGGATATAATATACTACAAATGTATTTACTTTCTTGCAAGCTTCGAGAAAAGTTTGGTAATTTTCAGTTAATTACTAATAATAATAAAGAACAACTTTAAAATTGGTAAATCTAAATTTAAGTTGAAGAAGACTTAAAGCTTTACATAAGATAGTTGATCATGACTGAACAGCTTTTATATTAATCATTCTCAAATAGAGCACCACCACACGTACACCACATTCTAAATTACATTCACAAATAAAACAAAACGGCACAATGGCTAAAAGAGATTCTTAAATTTATATAAAATATATTTTTTTCCAAATCTTATAAAATGATCTAAAAAAATATAATTTTCCGAGTAAAAGAATTTGCGGAAAAAAAAAATATTATATTTTATAAAGTAGGCCATCGGTGCAATATTTGTAATATAAAACAGAGCAAATTTTATTTTTAGTCTTCAAATTTACGAAAAAAAAAATGTCATATTTTCTGGACTCATAACCTCAAACCATCAATGAAATACTTTTAAGTGCATAATTTTAAAAAAAGAAAAAAGAAACAGGTATTGTGTGGCAAAATGGTACAATAAAACCAATATTACTTATTGAGAAACATGTCTTAAATTTACTTTCGTATTTAAAATAATAGAAAAAGCTCTTATAAACAATATGAGTGTCAGAAATGTAGTATGTAGTTAGTCGTACGTATAATGATAATTTATATATTTATATGCATATATCACTTATAAGTATTAACTTAATGTATCTGTATTTGAATTCATTTTTTGTATTATATCTTGCATGTAATAAATAATATTTAAAATGTAAAGCTTGTCTCTGATTTTTTTTCATTTAACATACATTCCTACTGCTGACTGTAGCATTTAAATACAGTTCACGTGATAAATGTTGTATGTACCTTGTTTGTTTCCAGGTTTTAAGCTGGAACTTTTTCTCATTCGGCAATAGTTTTTTTTTAACTAGGAATGGTATTGAAATATAAAACTTATCTTCTGTTTGTCCCTATAAATACGTTAGGTTAAGAGATAACAACACGCGATGTAGGTATTTTTGCAATATATTTTTATCATAGCATTTTAGAGTAAACCCATTTATTCTTATCAAAACACCACACACGAGCTCTTTGGAAACCAATATAGTTCACTAAAATTGAGGTTGAGAATTTGTTTGAACAAATATATAGTTTTAAGGAAATTTGTTAACATTATATAAAACAACATGAAAAGGGAAGTATTTGTTCATTGTTCAAAATTCCGGGATTTCTATATTATCTTACTTGTTCATAATTGAATATAAAAGGGTACAACTAAGTAACATGCTGATATTGAGCGATATAATATTGCCTCCTTTCAGACATGGATATACAATGTATTCTACATACGTCTCAAATGTCTACACAAAAGAATATAACATTTTGTATGGTAACTTATATCGTAAACTAATTTAGTATAAATTATGGTAACTTTATTTCTGAAAATAAACTAATTTGGTCGTTTTCTACCTTCCTTCTTACGTAAACTACTAAAGCCTTTTTTCATTTATGGTTAATATAGATTAAACATTCATGTATTTTAACTTTAGATTATAAATAGGAGCATGATCAGATCTGGTAGCAGTGCCTGGAATTAAAATAATAAACTTTTCCACTGACCTTATATTCAAGTCTCAAAATTATTATTCTCAGTTGTTGACATTTTGAGATTTTTCTTAGGAGGAAACTCCAATTGTATGTTCTCGATTGTAAGTTGTCTGAACCATTTTGCCTCTCATTAACGACTCATCGAAAGAAACACATCTGGAAAGGTAAAATGAAAGTCTACTGAAATTACAGTTAACGTTGCTTCAGTAATTTGATTTGTTGCATTTGAAACTTACAATACAGTTTTCTCATCCATCTATCGAACTTATTACAAACAGTGAATCCCTGAAACAATGCTACAAACTTCGGAAAGAGATTATTTACATCAAAACAACAAACTGTGCTAAAATAAATGTATTGGGTATAACGTTAAATTGATTGTGATTAGCTAAGCAGACATGGTTTGTACCATTCTTTCTGGAGATATAATACGTCATTTATGACGTTGCAACACTTACTCTAAGTGTATGTAGCTCTGAAACTACGAATGTTTTGAAAGTTTATCAAAACCACTATTTCTTGTTATGATGTGAATCACCTTCCGAAATATAACGCATTATTTTAAAAACACAGTGTATATTCAATGTATCTAATATAATTAATATCTTAATTTTGGTTTTCGGAGGAAATTAAGAAATGAAGGTCACAATTGCTTTTACCGAGTTTGAATAAAAAAATATACGTTTAATTAGTACCAGTTTATAATCTTAAAGACTAGTTTTGATTATTAAGATAAAGAACAAGCTATACTATTATTAACTGATGTTCTTTTTGATTTCATCTTCCATAAAATTCGAAATAATGTGTCGTCTAGTTTTTAAAATGTAAAATAAATATATCTAAAATGAATGCTTTAACATATCATTATAATTTATGGTAAACTCGTTTGCTTGTTTCCACATATTTTACAGGAAATATTTAATAAAACATAAGAATTTTCCGTGTTTGCGGATTCTCAGATACTTCTTAAATAACTGCATTAATATACAAATATTTTTTTAAAAAATATTTGCTACCATATTTATTAAGAATTTATGCTTAATATTAAATTTACAGGCTTTAACTGCACTCTCTTAACGTTTTGTGAAACATACATAACACTTGATTATTTGAATACAGTAACTAAATCAATAGATGGGGCAACAAATAAAAATCGAAATGTTCTTTTCTTGTTTTTCGAAATATTAATTTCTTAATGCAAAGATTGCTGAACAGCTTGTACGTTGGGAAGGGGAAGTTCATGGGTTTGAACCCCACCCACTATCAAACATCGTGCCTGAAAATTTCCAGAGTTTCCATCAATTACATGAGATGAATGTTGAGTTGGTACAATTGCTAAAGCCCTGACCGCTGATTTCCCTGTCTTACTGACGGAAGAGATATGGCCAAGGGACGCGATCCCTCAGGCCAGTGACTGTAAAAGAAAATAGCGCTGTAACCCATAAAAGAGAAATTGAAACTAATTTAATTTAATCTGTCATCTAGTTGCAAGACTATTCCTACCAACATTATTCAAAGTTTGCGAGGCTTGAATATATATACTACATGGTTGAAAGTAACGGAATTCGAATAATATGCATTGGCGTCTGGTATTACGATGTATTCGATGCTTCAAGCTTCGCAAATGCATTAAGCTTCACATGGAACGAAAACAAGCAAGACTAAACAATAAAACTGAATCAAATGCAAATCACTACAGTAATGCGAAACGTAAAGCCCGAATTATAAAAAAAGGGATGAACCTGACTGTAATAATTACCACGGAATCTCTGTGAACTCCCAACATGTTACAAAGTGTTAAGTAATATCCTACTAACACGCCTCAGCGTATACGTAGATGAAATAATTGAAACCCACCAATGTGGATTTAGAAAAAAATGATCTATGATGGATCAGATTTTTGCCTTGAGACAAATATTAGAGAAAAACTGGGAATACAACGGAACGGTTCACCAGCTGTTCATAGATTTTAAGAAAGCATTTGACTCTATCAAAAGGGAAAAACTATATATACAATATCCTGGTACAATTTGGAATTCCGAAAAAAAACATGTTCAGCTAGTAAGGATGTGTCTCAGCGACACCATAAGCAGAATACGTCTAGTGTCAAAGAGTTTCGCGGTTTGTAACAGGTTGCTACCTAGTCACCACTACTGTTTAACTTTGATTTAGAATTTGCGATTCTAAAAATAAAAGAGGACAAAAAGGGACTAAGATTAAATAACTTAAACCAATTGTTCGTATCCGCGGATGACGTAGATTTAATAGGGGACGATATAAATGCACTACAAAGCAACATAGATGCCTTAGAAGTTTGCGGTAAGATAGGTCTACAGGAAAGCATAGATAAAACAAAATACATGATAACAAGCTGAAACACAGAGAATGGAAGAAAGAGATGCATAACAATTAAGAATGAGATCATGGAGAGAATAAATAAATTTAAATAGTCGGTATTATATGTAATTAACAAGAACGAGGTCATGGAAGAAATTAAAAGTCGTTTAACACCGGACAACGCATGTTTCAATTCAGTCCAGAAACAAAACTGAAATTAAAAATTTACAGAACGGTTACTCTGCCGGTAATACTTTACGATTGCGGAAGTTGGAGTACGACTATCGCAGTTGAACATAAATTACGTGTGTTTGAAAATAAGGTTTTGAGGAAAGTATACGGGCCAAAAAGGAGAGGAGCTAATCGGAGAATGGAGGAGACTGCATGATGAAGAACTCCACAGACTGTATGATTCACCCGAGATTATAAGAATAATGAAATGGCGAAGGCTAATTTGGGCAGGCCATGTAGCTCGGTTGGGGGGAGGGAGACGAATATTATATTCCATCTTGGTTAGTAACCGGAGGGAAAGAGGCTGTTGGGAAAACCTAGACGTCTTTGGGATGACAATAGTAGAAGAGAGGTAGATGTTCAAGATGAAAATTGGTTTTATGTTGCCAAGGATAGAATCCAATGGTGAACGTTTCTTACTGCGGCGATGAACTTCCGAGTTCCTTAAGCCATAGAATTAGTTAGCTAGTTATATACTCATGTGATAATGATTGGCGTTCTACCCGGAAACACTTTTCGATCCTCAGCTTAGTTGAAAAGGTGAACCAGTGGTGATTTTTCATTGCGTTCTATCATATAATGATGATATTCTATAGGCGAGACCTATAGAATATCATAGCGTACAGTGGATTCCGAATCACTGCACTCCTTCCAGGAATCTACCTCGTTCTTTCAGATATAAGCGTACATGGAAAGAAGGGGGTGGGGTGAAATGCATGAAAGGTGATTTCTCGTAAAACGCATTTTAAAGTCCAACTCTTC